>APFE030453649.1:8977-21713 GCA_000404065.3 Pinus taeda | reverse complement strand
CCCATGGAAATTGGGTAACGCCGAGAGTGGAATATTTTTCATGGGGGTTGTTCCTCTCGGAAGTTCCCCAATAGGGAATTCCAGGGTAGAGAGCGATTTTTCCCCTCTCCCTTCTGTTCTGTTATCCTCCATCAGGATTTTCCCTGAATCGCTTGCCTTGTCTTCTATGTCTTCTGTTTCTTCAGGTCCCTCTTCCGGTTCCTCGGTGTACTCTGGTGCTTCCAGCTCCCTCTCAGGTCCTATCACTTCCTCCGTCTGCTAGTCTGTTTGTGAGGAGTATTGGATCTGGGGTCTCCGGGAACTTGTCCTCTGTGATGCTTCGGCCTTAGAGACGATTTCGTCGATGAAAGTCTTCCTTCCTCCTTTGCCGCCTATAAAATTAGGTTTCTTGCATCCTCTCATACACCTGTTATTTTCAAAAAGAAACCATTAATGCTTTTAGAGTTCTTTAGTTGCCTTCCCCGGCAACGGTGCCAAAATGTTCGCTAGTTGAATTGTTTACGAATTAAACATTCAAGTACCACATTAATTGTCGACCAAGGAAAGTCTTTTTATTTCAAAGGCACTGCGTACTGTATGTACTTAGAGTCTAAAAGCATCGAAAGCTGTAGTATACGTAATTCTTACGCTATGTCATTACAGTATTTGTTAAAATGAAAATAATTAATTAAATCTACAAATCTGAAAAGAAAAATAATGAACGCTCTGTTGGCAGAGGATCAGGACCCTATCCTCCAGATGGGGACGTTCAGCACCTGCCCCTGTAATCAGAATTACTGATGCACACTACACTCTCATTCACCGGTGAGAAACAAAACTCAAAGATCAATGAAATAGAGTACTAGTAAAACAAAGAATACCAGAAGTAATGCTATCAAATCCACACATAGTACTGAAAAGAAATTGCTGCACACTTACACACTTGACAGGAAAATAAATGGGTGAATCTTGTGAAGAAGGTGGGCCCAGTCCTTCTCACAAGATTCCCCAGGAAAATGAAGACGGGATTAAGTGCTCAAAACAGTTTTATATTCATTTGCCAAAAAGATCAAATACAATAGAGTTCAGCCTTGCTGATGTTCTCAGAATCTCAGTTACAGACTGACCATAGACACCCACCTCCCTCGTTTCATGTAGATGTCTCCTCTTTATAGAGGAGACATCTATTACAATAGAATATTACAGCCTATTCGGTTAACCTGTTTTGTCAAAAATAAGCAATTCAGAGTGCTGTTACAACAGTATGATGATACATCCTTTTCTTAAGCTTTAGCTGTTACACGGCGGGTAACTAATTTTGACTGTCTTCTCGGGATCTTCATATTCCTTCGCCATTTCCCCATGCTGTTCATGCTGACTGTGTTCTTTTTCTTTAGACTTCCGCTTGATTATGCCACATCACAATTCTCTAGATAGCTGCCATCTGTTGTCCATGGCTGTTACAAAATAGCTTGCTTTAGGTAATTGCTGTTGCTGGTGTTGCAGCAACTGCGTAGTTGCTGTTTCTGGTGTTGCAGCAACTGTTCATTATAACTCCTGCAAGCTTAAGACGATTATTTGACAGTTTAGTCAGCGTTTCCAAGGATAAGTATAAAGATATTCACGAATATGAAATAAACAATTAAACATAGACATGCGGAAGGTTACTTCATACCTTGGGGTTAATAAGTCATTATAAAATAAAAGCTTTCACTTATGACTGCAAAAAGGGTAATTATACGGCAAAAGATAAGGTCAAAAATAGGTCAATTGTGAGTCCCAACAGCACACTGTTTATCATTGGCTCGATCGAATTATAGAAGGATTCATTACTGAGTTCGCGGTAGACACTATGGTAAGCTACAGCAAGGCCGAGTGATGCTTTCTCAAAGGATCACAAGGTAAGTACGTTAAGTCTCTGAACACTTGGGTTAAAATGCTATTGTGTGAAAAGCAGATTATGAAAATACATTGATGTTCAGGGCTACATGAAGTGGGAGAATTTACAGAAATGAAGGTAGTGCAAAACTAGAAACTAGCCCCTTGATTTCACCTCCGTGAGGTGTTGGCTTGTAGGGGCTTGACCCAGGTTCAAAGGTGATTTAGCCAAACAAATCCCGGTACTACTGGCCCTTTCGGTAATAGTCCGCAGAGTGCAGACTGAGTTCTCACCCGAAGTAGTATGGGAGGGTGCTAGAACCAGGTTTCCACACTCTGGGGATGTCTGATGAGCTCTGGCAGTCCGCAGTTTGACCCTACGTGCACATTGCTACGCGCATCTATTAGTCCCTCGCAACCTGTGATACTACCTTCACGTAGCCCTACTTGGGGCATGATCCGTATTATTACCCAAGTTCCTTAATTTTAACCTGTTATTATCTAATTACTTAACTTAGTAGTATATCTAGTATTCATATAAGTGTGTGTGATAAACAAAACAATATAAATGTATAGAATGCATTATACAAGTAGATGCATAGAAACTGGAATCAACTTCTCTTTATTATTCTTCATTCAAGGTTATAGACTCGACACCACCCTGCGCACTTAGCTGTAGCTGCAGTGGTCCGTACACTCAGCTGCAGACTCTACTAGGCCTCTACGCACTCAGCTATAGAGCCTCTTCCTACTACTCCGCCCTAATACACTTAGACTCTTACTCTATGCTCGAACCATTCGTATTTGTCTATCTACAGTTCTCTTCTTCGCTCTCTTTACAACTTAGAGCCTCGTTCTATTTATACAATCCCATGCTCCGTGAACCATGGGTAGGTTGACATGACATTACATTACATTACAACACTTAGGGTGGACAACCCTATGACTAAACCTATACTTCACACTCCGCGCCCGCAATTCATGGAGTCTTACAATACATTTGACCAAAACTTGGGCTTTGAGCCCCAAAACATGCTGTGGGGGGATTTGATGCCTAATAGGCCCCCAAAAAAAACATCATGACTCACCCTCGAGTTACTTTGTCGGCACGGCAATCTTGGGGCAGAGTCCCTCCCACTGGTCTTGAACTGCTCAGAGGTCCGCAGCGCATTGTTCTGCGGTTTGCTGGAACTGCTGCACGCGCTCTTCTGATGCTTCTTTATGAGGATCAAATCCCTACCTTAGCGCATAGAGCCCTTGCATCTATGCGATCTTGCCCACGATATCTGTCGTAATGGTGAAGGCCTCATCTATCCATGGATGGACGCGTGCTTTGAGAAGTGCCTCTTTCTGTCTTGTGGCATCCACCTGCTCTTTCAATGCCCTTCTTGCTGCATCTTTGTGAGCCGTTGAGTGGGGACAACTATTTGCGTAGTTCCTCGGACATTTTCATATTGCTCCTAAAGTTCACGCGCCTCCGTTTCCAGGCGCTGTATGTTGGGGTCCTCCTGCAAGGATGTGAGGAAGCCAAGGTCTTGGTCCAACATATCGGTACAGTCTTGCATTGCCTGTCCAATTTCTTCCAACCTTGTTTGGATAGCACTAATGCACTGCTCTCTAACTTCTGGTGGAGTGGAAGGCTGCGTCTTCAGCCGCAACTCGACAATCTAGAGATTCAGCTCCAGCTACACTTGCGTTGTTTCCTCTTGCACGTTTCGGACTCCACTTGCCAAATAGTGGATCCACACTTCCGTTGGCAGGTCCGTGGTGATGGACAACTCTAGGACACGCCGAAACGCTTCATCCACTATCTGTACTAACTGTTGGTTTTGTGACACCAGTTCGTCACGCTGCAGGTTGCCTGATTCGATGTTGATCTTTTGCTCACTCCTCACCTGAATCACATGGCCCTCCCTGGCACGGAGCTCTACTGTTATTCCATCCTGCCGTTGGTACAGTGTGTCTCACAAAAGGGCAACCAAATTAAGGCCATGTCCCTTGATCCTACCAACCGCAGCTCTGTCAATCTCATTCTCTGCTGCTAGCGCCCCTTTCAGTAGGATTATGGCATTGGCCATCCTTGTGCATAGCATCTTCTCTGCTACCAATGTGTTTGTTGCGACGTAGGTGGCTATGGTTCCTTTTTGTGGGGGCCGCACCTGTAGTTCCTGCAGCTGCGCCCTTAGGGCCCCCAACATAGTCTACTGCTCTAACATGACTTCTTGGAGTGCTTCCTTGGTGACATCGCGAATCGTCTCACCGATGTCGTAGAGGTCACCTTCTGTTAACGTGATCGGGTCAATGGCCAATTTGGATGCCTTGACCTTTTTCCGTAGACCCGATCTCTCTGTGACGCACAACCTTTTGAGTTGGGTGGAAGTTATGCCCGGGTTCACACCCTCTTCTGTAAGGTCTGTGTCCTCTGCCTCCTATCTTGTAGACAATTCCTGGCCCTCCTCTGCGTGTGTTGTTGTGGCCCCTGTTGTCTGAGCTGCTACTGCTACTTTGACGACCTTTGCCTAATCCATGACTACCTGTGCTACCTTGCGGACTGCCCTTACTTGTGCTGCTGCTTTTTCATTGCACCTCTTCTCGACCAACTGCGTGACATGCATCTTGGCCTCTCCTTTCTTTTCTGTGCTACTGTCCTATCCAACTCCGCCAAATCCGGGGCGCACCACTTGGGAGGCCATGATTCTAACACTGTAAAAATTGCATCATCAGTGGCGACGAAGGGGAGCTTGGTCCATTGTTGCACCGGATCATTTCGCGCCTTGATGTAAATATTGTTCATGTTTGCCTTGAAGTCTACAAAGCTCCGCAGACTGTTGTGCACTGTGGAGGATAGGCGCGACCTCCTATTAATCCACATCTGGATGCTTGCTTGCATGAGCACCCATAAGATCTTTGTCTCGTAAATCTGCTTTGCATCTTTGGTAGCCCAAAGCGACATGTACTTTGCAGCCTCTAGTAAGTCACACTTAATGCTCGGGAACTGGCTATCATCTGGCAGTTCTCCCGCTTCCAACAAAATGGACAAGAGAAACCATGCGTAGTGGAAGGTCTTACCCTGCTCCTGGGATTCCTTGCAATTGATCAAGAATTCCTCGCAAAGGAACTCGGTCCAGCTGAATTGGACCCCCTCTGCACATTATTCGACCAATGCAACTACTGGTGCTGGTACTTCATTGCCGCGACATTTTCTCATTACCTTCCTGGCTAGGAGTCGGGTGGCTACGTGCACCCCTTTATCTTTGATGCTGCTGATGGCATAACCCCTCTTTTTCTTCTCGAGCTTATATTTTTTATTCATGGCTTTTGCGAGAGAAAAATCATTGCTCTTTCCTACTATCATCGCGGGGTCCTTTACCTTATAGGGATGCCAAGAAATTCTATGGATGACAGTCGTCGTGATGGGAATAGGCTCCTCCAGCCATAAGTACCCATCATGCATGAGGCAAAGTAGCTGCCTCATGATGAAAATGGTGATGGGCATGGGGTGAAAGTGTGGTATCCATAGCAGATGAAGCAATCTGGCCTTCTCCACACTGTGCAACCATTTTCGCGGCTCTAATGTTATTACCGGCCCCCCCGTGCTCTGCTTCATGAGGCCTTCCATCTCTAAGTGTGGGAACTTCTCGCTATCCATGAGGTCCCAATATTCGAACTTCATTGTGGGCATGTGGCCCAGGTGCAAGCCCTCAAACACAATTCCATCATGGAGGAGGGGGGTCTGGAGTGTGCTCTTTGTGGCATCCAGATCCTTTGGTATCTTAGTTTTCCCTTTTTGCGGAGGGATGTACTCGGGAAATTTTGCTGTAGAGTGCACCGGCTGGAGATCCTCTTCCATGTCCTCTAGTTCCTCTACCTCAGCAATGAGAGCTTGTAGGTCCTCCTCTTCGTCATCTATCTCAATGGTGATAGCCTTGCCCTTTTCTTCCATTAAGAGCTTATCGAACTGCAGATTCCTTAGGGACATGCAGAATGGTCCCGCTGCCTGCTTATCTTTTTTCGGTCTCAGCATCCGAGGTGATTTTGATATTTCTGGAGTGACCCTAGTATCTTTGGGAACATCATGTAACATGGGGTTCCGCGCGACCTCGTCAGTGGTTCCTTCTGCAAAGCCCAAACTTCTCCTGGTAGCCTCCATCTTGTTTGAACTGTATGTGGTCTTTCGCAAACTTAGGGGCTCGAATATTGCTTGGCGCTCAACACTTTGTGCTCTAATCAATTGCTCAAATCTCAAGTGAGCAAGTGTTGTCTCATGGCTAGTGCTTGGAGTTTTATAGTGCCTTTTGAATTTAAATTCGACCGTTCCCCCCAATTCCAGGTCATCAATGCTTTCTTGGCGGCAGATTGCCCCAAAGTTTTCCCATAATTCACGTCTTAAATGCCCGTCGCCCGCTCCATTTGGCCTTAAATCAGACATCTCGTCATGAACAGTGACACCAATGGTCACTTCCCAGCTTATCCGCGCAACAGTGCTGTCCCTGGTGCGCGGTCGAGAACCCTGTGACATCTTGTTACTGCATGCATTTCCTAGAGCGTGTAGCCCTGTGGAAGAATATTTTATAGTTCCGTGCTTCCTTTCAACTGCCTAGAGCACTGAGACTGTGTTTCCTATGACTATTCAGGTGGTCCCACCACCTATGCAGGCCTTCATTTCGCCCTCCAGTGTAGTCCGCGGAAAATCCTCAATTGCCCTCACGACAGCTAGCTCTGCGCTCTTTGTCGTGTGTAGTGCACTCCCCTGGTTACTCCGTTTGGTGAGATGCGGTCATAGCCATGGCAGTAGAGTCATAAATTCTCAGCAATAGTCTTCTAATTTGGTGGTATGATCATCCGCACCTTGCCTTGTCATCCTTGGTATGTTGACGAGAAATGCTCCCTTTATTTCATTTTCCAGCCTCTTGACCTCTATGTCCATTAAAATGACTTTCTTCCTTAACCATACCTGGTCTGATTCAAGCTCGCAAAGTCTATAGTTTCCCAATCGAATTGCTTTCTGAAGCCTTATGTGTTCGACCTTGTGTAGCAATGTGATTTCTTCGTCCTAGGTTGCGCGTACTATCACATCTGCAGGCGCTATTATGTGTGGATTCCTCTTTGCATTCTCTTCAGAAATTATGGTCCCTACTTTGTTTCACACCTTTGGAATCGTTTCCGCGGTTAGGTTTTTGCACATAGTCCTATAGGCCCATCGAACTGCTGGTACGCGCAGGTCCCAATCAGTGCATCTCGCTTGGTGAACCCTGTTCAATACTTCGCACACCCTATCAAATGCTTCTTCATGGATAATTGGTAGCGAGCATTGCCTTTCCTACTACTGCGTTTTGTTCTAATTCTCTATTCTGGGAGTGGTGTGCATTTGTGTGGGTTGTACGACATAGGTATGTACGCATCGGGAAAGGGGGCGCGCAAGTTGTTCCACCCCTGGTGACTGGCTTTCATTCTGAGCTGGGGTTTTCCAAATCATAGGTGCATCATCCTTCTACATCCACGCTAGTCCTCAAAACTTCCTTGATGTGTACCCCACCATATTTTGGGTGTTGCACGCAGTGCCCACTTCAGAGCATAGAATCGCTGTTGTTCTGGTACTACACTTTCAAATTTGTTCAGGAATTCATCCACTGCTATCAACCCATCATATGTAGGCAGATCCATTGCCTCTATTGTCACGTAGCGCAGTGATCTAACCATCATGTTGCAATTAAGCATTTTTACTTCGTGCAGCCAATTCTGCCATTGCTCTATCTCTTCATCTAAATCCAAAGTGCAGGAGCTTTCACGCTCCCATTAAATCCTTCCATCTGCGGTCGGATTCACCCAATCCTTTTCTTGCATGGTTATCTTGTAAATACTATTGATATTGTCATAAATGTCATCGTCACGCACCAGTTCAGTGTATCGGGCTCCTTCGGCTGGATCTAGTGGTACTACTACGTGTAGTGACTTTTTTTCAAAGATCATTTTGCGCTTCTTCAGATTTATGACTCTGTTCATATCGGTGGCCCGGTTTATTCCTAGTAGCAGGGGATAGGGATTACTTTCATCGAAAATCTCTATCACTTCAAAATCCGCTTGTGCGCTTGCACCTTCAATATCTACTGTTACCCCTTGCAATCTTCCCATGGTCAAGATCTTCTGTGGGTTCGTCATTCATAACTAAATCGGAGACCACTATAGTGTGGGTCTGCCTATGCATTCCCATGTTTGTTTTGGCAGTACATTCACGTCCAATCTGAGATCCAGGATTACCTGATCCATTTCATATTCACCGATTTGTGCAGTCAACCTCATTTCCATTCTTGTGCGCAATGCATGCTTTCCAAGTTTTCGGACCACGCGCGGTTCTCTTGACCTCGCGCACCTAGTGATAAGTTCCTGTAGTCCTTTTATTGCCTTGCTATCACATAACAGTTTCATGCATGTCTCCAGAAAGGTAGTGAGCATTGAAGGATCCATCCCTAGTTCTAGTTGATCCTTACTGCCTGAAGTGGAGGCCTCTGTGAAGCTCTTCTTAGCTTCCATGAATGTCTCCTTCATGCGTTCTAAGTCAAATTCAGGTTCCTTTGTAGGAGCCTTGTGAACCCACGCACTTTCTTCTAACTGCTTACCTTTATCATCGCCAGTGGTCATACTGCTCCTGAGCATTATGTTTACATTGGGTCTTCTCTGTGTGGCTCAGACCTCGTCGGAGGGGGCTGAAGTACCACTTTTTCGCGCAGTCTCGCTATCAATGTAGGACAGTCTTCTGCCTCATGATCAAACTAAGTACAATACAAACATGATGTCCTTGTTGGGTTTGTACAATCACGGGCATAGTGCCCTAGCACTCCGCAATTGTAACAAATTACCTGTCCGCGACCCCTTCTTGGTCCCATTCCACCTCGACCTTGATCGTGCCCCTGAAATCTAGTGCGTGCCATTCCTGTGTTTGGGTCGAGGGCTTGTGTTTCAGTCTGCACCCTATAGGAAAGAGTCTAATCCATCTTCGTAGCTTTTGCAGGTGCATTCATCATGGCCTATCGACCTGCAGAAATTACAAAACAATTGCAGAAATTACAAAACAATTGTTGGGACGTCTGCGTATACTTCTACAGTAGATGACAATTATCCGTAGTGTGTTTTCCTCTTATCTGAAAAATCGCGCACCATAACGCAGGTGCCACATTTGGTCCTACCTATGCCTCAAGTCTTAACGACATTGACCCTCCTCCTGCCAAGCAATTTGGGAACATTGGACAATGGTCCTTGTCATGCCCCTGGCCTTTGCATTTTATGCACCATACCTCCTCGCGTGCCTCTGGCCGAGGTGTCCTGTCCTATTTCAAACTCTGCATCTCCAGACATAGATTTTGTAGTTACGCGTGGATTTGTTGGAGTCCCAGACCAGGGTCTTGTATAGGGGTCTCATGCAATCTCATCGCCATCTCCAAATCTTCGGCCTAGGTGGAAAGTTTTGTTGTGATAGTGTCGTCCTTAAGTGTGGTGTTAGTGACGCTACATACCATGCGCGGTGCTATCCATTCGTCAACGTCATGTTGGCTTCGCGAATCATACCCTTCAGTCTTTGGTCCAAATCCCAGGGAGTCTTGCTGAGGAGCATCGTGATCTCCTTAAACCCGATGATTGATTGTGTTTCCGACTTTAGCCTACTAAATTCCCTGTTCAGTGCGGTCTATATTTTTGCGATTCCTAGATTGGATGGTCATTAGAATGCTTGATGTCCCATGTTAATGTGTGATCCTGCAACACGCTCACCATTGTAGCCTTCTTGATATTGTAATCCACGATGCCTTGTGCTTCCCATACCGCCCTTACCACAAACCAGAATTGGTCCGGATCTTCATTCCATACTCCTCTGAATACTGGTAGTTTGATCACACTCACCATACTGAACTATGGTGGTGGTGGAGATGGGGTGGGTTGCGATGGAGGTGAGGAGGGTGAGACGGGTGACGGTGTAGGTGGAGGTGGTAAGCGCGGAATTCGCTGCCTTATTAGATTGACCACATTTCTTGGAGAGACTTTCATGAGCTCTTCCTCGCTTTCCCACTAGGGGGAAATTAAGGGACTAGTTTCTAATTCTTCACTACTTCTGCTCCTGTAGATCTTCGCACTTCGCGTAGTCTGAAACATTAATTTATTTGCATAACCCACTTTTCACACAATAGCATCTTAATCCAAGTGTTCAAAGATTTAATATACTTACCTCGCAGTCCCTTGAGGAAACGTCACTCCACCTCACTGTATCTGATGGTTGTATCTACTGTGAAATTAGTGATAAATCCTCCTATAATTCAGTTGAGCCAATGGTCCACAGCTCACATGATCTTATCTCTTGACGCTTCTAGTTTGTACGCTACTTCTGGAGTCCACATGATTGGTTTTTTGAGCCTACACCTTCCCTGACTGTCTGCTAGCTTCGCGATCCACTCATACAGCTCAAAAGGAAAGGATGCAAATGAAATTGCGTGGATTTCTGTATAAAAGTAGCGCTCCAACCACTATTCCTTAGGTACTCGTGGATTTCTATTTTCCTGCATTGCGAAATCATGAATCTTCTTGTCCAACCACCCTTCAATTTCTTTCTTTGTTGGATTCTAGTGGCACGACATCAGACATCCCTTATGTAGATCCTAGTCCTAACAATGGAACCATTTGTTGGCTTGTAGGGGCCTAATCCAAGTTCAGAGGTGATTTAGTCAAACAAATCCCGATACTACTAGCCCTTTCGGCAAAAATCCACGGAGCGCGGATTGAGGTCTCATCCGAAGTAGTATGGGAGGGTGCTAGAACCAAGTAGGTCTCATCCGAAGTAGTATGGGATGTTTGATGAGCTCTAGTGGTCCACAGTTTGACCCTGCACACATGTTTCTACATGCATCTATTAGTCCCTCGCAACCTGTGATGCTACCTTCACGTGGCCCTACTCAGGGCACGATCCGTATTATTACCCAAGTTCCTTAATATTAGCCTGTTATTATCTGATTACTTAACTTAGCATTATATCCAGTATTCATATAAGTGTGCGCAATAAACAAAATAGTATAAATGTATAGAATGAAATATACAAGCAGATGCATAGAAATTGGAATCAACTTCTCTTTATTATTCTTCATTCAAGGTTACAGACTCGACACCACCTTGCGCACTCAGCTGTAGGGGTCTGCGCACTCAGTTGCGGACTCTACTAGGTCTCTGCGCACTCAGCTACAGAGCCTCTTCCTACTACTCTGCCCTAATACACTTAGACTCTTACTCTATGCTCGAACCATTCGTATTCGTCTATCTACAGTTCTCTTCTTTGCTCTCTTTACAACTTAGAGCCTTGTTCTATTTATACAATCCCATGGTTTACGGACCATGGGTAGGCCGACATGACATTACATTACATTACAACACTTAGGGCGGACAACCCTATGACTCAACCTATACTTCGTGCTCCACGCCCGCAATTCGTGGAGTCTTACAATACATTTGACCAAAACTTGGGCTTTGAGCCCCAAAACATGTTGTGGGGGGATCTGATGCCCAACACGAGGGGACAAGGAAGAGCTCGCAATGGTCTCTCTGCGAAGTGCGATCAATTTTATAAGACAGAGGATTCCACGCATACCACCTCCACCCACACCACCTCCCGTTTCACCGACATCACCTCCATCTTCGCTTGTACCACCCCCGCCATCCCTGTGTTTTAATATGGTGAGCTCGATAAAGTTGCTTGTGTTCAAAAGAGTGGGAAATGAAGATCTAGAACAGTTTTGGTTCATGGTAAAAGCTGTATGGGAAGCGCAGGGAGTGATGGATGATAATATCAAGAAAGCAACATTGGTTAGCACTCTACAGTATCACATGCTGACCTGGTACATTAAGCACTCTAGTGGTAACCCAAATGTAGGAATTGCGGCTATCCAAGCTGCGCTAACTAGGGAGTTTAGCAGACCGAAGTCAGAAGCATAGTCAGTCATTGGTTTCAAAGAAATTACAATGCTACTAGGTGAGACTCCTTGGGAGTTGGATCAAAGGCTGAAGTGCATGATCTGGAAGCTAATATGACCTTGACAAATGGACAACACCGTGAATGGTTTGTAGCATCACTATCGCAACATTTGAGGAATGCACTGTCGCAGAAAAGGTTGAAAATTGAGGTCGAAGCCTTAGAGAATGTGATGAGGTTGCATGAGACCCCCATATAGGATCCTAACCTTGGAGTTCAACAGATCCACGCGCAGTCTAAGAATTTATGCCTTGAGATGCAGAGTCTGAAAGAGGACATGATAGCTCATTCAAAAGTGCGCGAAGAAGTGTGGTGAATAAAATGTAAGGCTTAGGTACATGAAAAGGACCACTGCCCAGTATTCACGAATTATCTCACAGGAGGAGGACCGATGCCAGTAAGGCCAGAAGCACAAGCAGGACCGAGCACGGTGCCTGCTTTGTCATGCACAATTTGTCAAATAGGAGGAAAGCATGTGACAGACAACTGCCATCTGCTACAGAAGTACACACAGAATTCACAACAGTTGTTCTATAATTTCTATAGATCAGTGGGACATGATGAGTGCACCTTGTTATTGGGAAATCTAGTGTCCACTCGACTCTGCTAGTCCCACTAAGACTGGTAGCTATCTTAGAAACAAACAAACTAAAACCACTTTCGCTTTCCTTTATGAGAAGTAGATAAGAGGGGAAAAAAGTACACCAACGTCAGTCTTGCGCTTGGTTCCTTGCTTGGCTCCTCTCCCTTCTGATAGATCTTCACTGCTCCTTCTTCATCTACCCAACTTCAAAGAGCACCTGTGGAATCAAAGCAACATAATACTATCGAAGAACAGAGATCTACAATCATAAACAATACAGGACCAGATATGTA
>APFE030453638.1:32684-47609 GCA_000404065.3 Pinus taeda | reverse complement strand
TGCAATTCGTCTCTATCTTCTTTTTAAATTAGAAACTTCTTTTACAATGTACTGGTGTAGTCCTTTACCAGTACGCAGGCTGCAACCTGCAGTGAGCTACAACCCTCTCTCGTTCTCCAACTTCTCCTGGAAGGGAGCTACAACCTCCTTTAGCTCTTGTACTAGCCAAGATACTAGTACGAAGGTGCTGGCCTACAGAAAGCTACAACCTTCTCTTTCTTCCAGGGACCACGTTTCATAAATTTTCAGACTAGATCCATGAACATCAATCAATCATCAAGAATTTATCAGTCAACCAATCTCCTTTCCTCCAATTAGATCTGAATCAAGTAAATACTTCTCTGACAGCTGTACCCAAAACACAGTACCAAAAACCACACACCAAAATCTGAACCCAGAACACAGCAGCAATAAACAGAAGTAGCTTGATCACAACTTAAAGTATATACGCTATTTCAATAACCTGCAACATGCGTGCATACGCTTCTGTGTTTTGAACAACCTGCGTATATGCTGTTTTCATTCACTGAACCAGCGTGTATACGCGCCTTCGCTTCACTGAACCTGCGTACAGATCTATAAAGGATAATTCGCTCTTTCAGATATTCAGAATGCTAATTAACCCAGATTATCAGTGTTATAGATCAAGCAAGCGCCACATATAATAGACCAGAATCATACAAAGATACAAACATTAAAGCTTAAAGATTATGACCCATCAATAGAACTTATCCTTCTTGTGCTAAGGTTCCTCCTTCAATCAGATCCAGATCTACACCATAACCCGATTACCAGTATTCCAGATCTACCACTTTATCAGATATTCAATGATTATTCAGATGATCCTTTGCCACATGATCTCCTTCCTCTTTTATAGTCTTGCCTTTCACAATACCACAGTCTAAAATCATAACAATTCAATACCATGAACCAATACCATGAACCCAACACTTATGATGAGATACCATGGTCCAAAACCATAGGTTCAAATACCAAGGACTAAATACCACAGACCAAAGATAAGTTCTCCCACATATACGCGCTTTGCCTTGCATGAAAGTGCGTGTATACGCATATGCGCCTTGGGAACGTCCAACCCGCATGTATACGCGGCTTAGTCAAAGTGAACCAGCGTATATGTCTTTTTCTTCTTTCTGAGTGCCTGAACTGTGATCTGTCACCAAAGAGAGTTGCCATCAAGGACAACACCAGTGCTATATCAAACCTATGCCATAATGCCAACAATTTTAAATCAATAAAATCACATTGTAAACTTAATGTTGAAAATCTTTTAGTAATTGATGATTAATGAAATATGTGATGGATTCTTTTCTCACATGGAAAGATTTGGGCCATGTAAGATATCATTTCCTCTAAGTACTTGTCACACATATAACAAATATCTCCCCCCTCCTTTTATTATTTGTTAGATCCTTAATTAATTGTAAATTTAATATTGCTAATATCACAATTGATTAAGATAACACAAAAATAAGAAATCTAAACTTATAAATTGTGAAGAAAGTTTACTCATTAAATAAGCCTAAATGTAAAGAGGTATTGTTCATAGGCAAGTTAAAATAATTTATACTTGTGATATTTAATAATGCAAACCATGCATAAATGTGAATGTACAAAACTAAGAATGAAGTCTCCATAGAGAAGTGAGAGAGGAGGATCTTATGGAATCTCTTGAGAAATTTTGGAATATTATTAGATGGTTAAATGAAATATCTTATTATGACGTGTTTATTATGGTCACCATGTAATTTTTAAAAAGAAATATATGTATGATATGTGAGAAATCAATGCAATGTGATGTTTAAAGTATATATGTGTTCTTATGGTTAAATTTTGTGTGTCAATTTTTTTTATATATATTTGTGTACATATTCATAACAATTGGTATTAAAGTTGTGGTGGCTATGGTGATGATATTACAATGAGAGTGATGTATATATGACTATGATGGTTCTATTGACCAAGAGATACAATGGAGAAGAGAGAACTAGCACTTGAAATGCTTGCAATCCAATAAGAAGGCATCAATGAAGGGGAAACTTGTTGCTTCTAGATTGGTTACCTATAAAATTAAGGATTTCTTCCATTATTTATCTATTTTAAATGATTAGATGTGTTGAAAAGTATATTCAGAAGCATCAAAGGGTATTTTTATGTTTTAAGGATTCATCTTTGGTCGGAGATTGAGCATATAAAAAATGGATTATATGTAATCATGGAATGTGCATTCATTAAAATGTAGATTATGGCCATTATACACAATAAAATTAAGCAAGTAGTGTATCATTGGAAATATCTTTAAACTTGACCAAATCCCTCTTAAGATGGACTTAAAATGTCAAATGTGAAGGAAAAAATATTACTGAAAATTTTCACCCAAAGTGGAAAAACGAACATCGTATGTGAAAAACATGTTTTTCTCACTATATAAACCATATTTTTATAAAATAACAATTGCAAATAGGATACCCTTGTGATTATTCAAATTATTGTCCTTCATTTTTTCAATTAACTTAATTAATGAGATTTTTATTGATTAAATTTTGATGGTCTGTGAAAGCTATAATAAAACAAATTCATGCAATATTTGTAGATTGCAACACAAATTTGGGGCAATGTGAAGATGTCTTCATGTTATCCTCATAGAGATTTCTAATGTGTTCTATCAATTTTTTAGTTATTGTTGAATTCATAAAATTTGATGAATTCACTAATTAACTCATGCAGATTAATTGAAGAGTTTGGAATGCTGAATCAAAGTACAATTGAAGTCAGTAATAAGCTTTCTAGAAAAATCATGAAAAATAATTGACAAAAAGAGTCAAAGACAAGTTTATTCAAGCCAAGTCTATTAAGTCTGTTCAAATCTAATATAGTGAAAGCCAAGGTCAAGTGAGTCAATTTTCTCTTTTGATGGAACACTAAGGGTGCATGGTCATGTTGTGCTGTACAACAACCCCCCATTTCATAAAATTTTACCTTCAAAACTATAATATGAAATGGGTCCCTTTTAGATTTATAAATAAAATTGGTATTAACTTATCATTCCTCAAAAGGTCCGAAAAGAAACAATATATTATAAACCTTTTGAGTGAACATAAATCGGTCTTATAAAAATAAATGAATAATTCTTTTATTATTGGGATAAAGCGATCGCAATAACAAAGGATGCATAACAAAAGGACCCATTGGTTTCCTCTGATCCGACAAGCGAATAACTATCGGATATCGGGAAAGGTAAGCAATTGTAACAAAAAGCCCTCTCTCTTTGCTCCGATGCGATATCGCTATCGGCGATCGGGGATTTCGCAATGACAAAAATGTAACTACTCGAGCATTCCTCCGATCTCTGATTGCAATAAAGCTAAGCGCGACTTTCAAAAAGGATTGTAAAGGCTTGGGTAAATTATGTTAAATTATTATTAAAAGCCTTTCTATTCCCGATAGTGATTCACTTGTGATAAACCGCAAAAAAATCAAAGCCACGCTTAAATGAATTATTCGGTGAATAAATGATATGATGAGCATTTAAATGATTGACAGGTTTAAATGGCCAATTAATGGAGCAGTTATGCCAAAATCTCTTCAGAGATTGTATCCGCGGCAGTATTATTTTAATCCTCCATTATTCATTGAATGATATAACTCTTTCATACTTAGTTTGCACCACCTATTCTCTGCATACGTTCATTTTATCTCCTGCGTAGAGCTCCTCCGAAGCAGCAAATTTAGGCCAAATGGGGAAGAAATCTAAAAAATTTGGAACAACTTCAGCTTCCGCAGTAACAGGACAATCTACTGCTGATCCGAGACCAAGTAAAAAAGAATTGATCTCAGACACTACATGTCTTGGTCTCGGTAATACTAGTTGGTAGAGCATCTATAATCTGGTTGAAGTCGAAGAGCCTCAAGAAGTATCAGTACAAGCTACAGCAGGTTCGAACCGAAAGTCTGAGGCTACCCTAAAGGATTTAGCTGATTCTTACTTACACCGGATAGCGGATCGAGAACAAATTATTCCATACACAGATGTAGTAAGGTGGGCAGTTGAGGAAATCCTGATTACAAAAAGAACATTTTACACAGTCGACGGGAGAGTCTTCGGTTCGTTTCAACCCAATGATTTGAGACATATGTACCATTTGCCTGAACCAGAGAAGAAGTATAACAAAGCATTTATGGAGAAGTTCAGAGATGAAAATGAAACTGAATCAACACCTATACGGGAATGGAGACAGAAACCCACAAAACACAAGCATGAGTCCTCGGGTATGTACTCTGTCAATTCCTTATGTTCTCCTTATTGTTACGCTGGAGCGATGATGTGTAGGATTTGGGGGTTGCATGATTCCTCAAAATTCTCAATAGAAATGGTACCTTTAATGGAAGCAGCATTCAATAGAGAAATCATGGATTGGGGAAATATATTATCTGATAAGTTAGCAACTGCTATTCTTGAGTTCAGAAATAAAACTCGCGTTACTGATAGGTTTATTCCTCCATTTTATTATAGTGCCTACATCTTAGATACTCTTTGTTTTAACTCCGAATCTCCTGTGCTGGGGTGGAGATGGACTCCAAAGGACCCCATGCCGATTCATATCTATCACCAGAAGTTGTGGAAAGCCCATTATAAAGACCACCTATATCAAGTTTGCAATGGATTTATGTTGCCCATTTACTATGCAATTTTTGACAAGCCTGCTCCGAAGATTTCCTCGCAAGCAGAGATTGACTTGACAGCCTTAGGAAACTGGTTCGGAGAAGATATACTTACATATATAAGAGTTTTCGGTAGCCATGCTAGGCCTCATGTTCTCCCCTTGTACATACCCGGCAAACTATTGGCTAGAGAGATAGCATATCAGCTTACGTCCATAGGAGCGACCAAGACTTTGAGGAATTCAAAGAAGCAAGTTTGGCCTCCTTTTCCTCTAAGGTGTGGCATTTACACTCTGCATGACTATAAGCATGCAGAGAAAGAAGAAGAAAAGATAAATATACTGAATCTTGCCACTCTTCCTAATAGACGATTTGATCCAAGGAAAATCATCTATAATGTACTGGATCAGGCAAAACTCACTAAGTTTGAACATAAAGAAGATGAGTTTGATGACCTATTTTCTTCGATGGAGTCATTATTTCAGGTTCAAACACTAGCAAAAATGAGATATCATGACGACAGGTTAGTGGAATTCAACAAACTCAGAGAGTAGAGGTTGCAAACTCTACCTCTAGATTTACTAGCTACTACCCCGATGACACAATCAAGCGAGCCTGAACAGGGACTTACCGATGAACCTCCTGCTACATCAGAAATTTTTGAAGAAGTCCAAAGAAAAGAGCAGGAGGAACTCCAGAGGAAAGAGCAGGAAGTACAGAGGAAAGAACAAGAGGAAGCGCGAAGGAAAAAGCAAGAGAAAATACATGAGGAGGAACAAAAAAAGGAGCAGGATAAGAGCAGCAAGGATGTGAATGTCGATACCCAGATTGACCTGAGATTTCTCCAAGAATGGCATCAATTCAACTCAATCATAAGCAATCTGGAAAGCTCAAAAGATGTTGATACATCCAAAGCAACAGATACACAGGATACAACGTAAAAAAAGGTTCCAAGCGAAGGAACCAGCGGCCTACCCCCTAGTACAGACTTAGAAATAATTCCGAAAGATCCTTTGGATCAAATCATTTTGAAAGTGGAGGATATACCTCCATTGGATGCCTTTTACAGCCGAAAACACAGGGCGGTAGTAAAGCGACAACGGAAAAGGAGAAGGATTGATCAACCTTCCCTGTTCCCCGAACAAACAGAGACAACCAACGTAGTTTGGAAGGAGGAGTTCGATCCTTCCGATGACCTAACAAAGTTGTCCTAGTATGCCGGAGCCTATTTGGCGGCCACCGTGGACAAGGCATCGAAAGTGAGTAATTTGCTAAAAGAAAAGGACCAGGCAATTATTTTCTTACAAGCATAGCTATCGGAAGCATAGCAGAAAGCAGAACAATTAGAACGGCAATTGTCAACTCAACAGCAGTTAAATAATCAACTGAACAAGCAGCTACTTGAAGAGAAACAAAGGGTAGATTCAAGCGCGATTCAAAGGCAAAAAGAATTATCGGAAGCATTGGCAAAATTGAAGACGATGAATGAACTAATGGTAAAGACAAAAGATGAGCAAATTGCTCAATTATCACTTCAAATAGAGAAGTTCAAGAATCTTCTGTAGCTCGCTGATTTCAGGACAGAAGCGCTACAGATTAATATAGCACTAGTAACACAAATAAGACTATTGTGTCATAAAATTGCTCAAGTTGAACCCCTGTGTGACATAACAGCATCAATCATCGATAAATCAGTCGATGCTAGACAAGACTTAGAGCAGGCCGATGAGACCTTAACAGATTTTCTTACTTGGCAGGACACTAGTGAGGGACAGGCAACAAATTTGCCTAAAATCCTAGAATCACATAAAGAAATCCTATTCGGCAATCCCAATTGATGAAGGCAGCGAGAGCAGTTTCTAGATGCAAATTATCCACAAGTAATTTGATTGAATTAATTAATAATACTCTCTATTTATCTAGTATGATCTCTCAATGTACACCAGGTAAATTGCTATCGGCTAAAACATTGGAGCAATCATGTTATCAAGAGCTGGAAAAGAATGGGAGGTTGATTACAGGTATTCAAAGTGTAACTTGGGACACCTATTGGTTGTTCCTACTTAAACCATACAGCCAGAGAGCTGCCCTCAAGTGTCTAACAGATGCAATCGGGTGTATCGTTCCCAATATACACGATGCCACATACTCAGCTCAGCTCAATTCTCGTCTCAGCTGCCCTCAAGAAGTGGAATCGATGCTACAAATATGCCAACTCAGATCAAAGGGAAAATAGCCAGAGTGATGAATCATGCTGCCGACTACCAAATTGTTGTGAAGGAGATATTCAAGATCAAGTTATACCAATTAAATAGCATTTTAATTTTGTAGTTAGTTAGTTTAATTAAGTATTTATAGACCCTTTCATGCATTTAGAAAGGGTCCTGAGTTCTTGTATATGACTTAAACCTGAAGTTGCACTACTGTACTTCAGGTATATTTTTTTATAGAGACTGGGCCAATTTTTCCAATTTTTGACAACGAAGCTTTTATGTCGATGTGCACTACTGCATTTATTTAAAAGTATCTCTAAGTTGAAAGAAGGAATTCGAATTGCGATTGATGTTGGGAATGATTTCCAGCTCATATGGTACTACTATCTATGTCTGAATTCATTCTTTTTATGTGAATTGTTATTTGATTACTCTTTCTATTATTGAATATATGCATGTGTTTCAACAACATTCTTTATACTTTCCACTATTGGATGTTTACAAAATGCTTTTCTTTTAGTCATACATGTATCAGTGATATATAAAAGACAAGTGTAACAATATTTTATTAATTACTTTGTTCAACTATTTGAACAAAGCAATTATTATATGAATGAATGTCTATGTTTATCAAATAGAGTCATCTATATGCTTATTTCTAAACAGAGATCATCAAACATTGCACTTAAGAATAGAAATTTCCCGGGATAGAATATTTATTTGTATTTTCGCTCTTTAGATTAAGTCATCCATCCATTATCGCTTATTAGAAAACCAGTCACTCATCCATCCCCTTTTTATTCATCATTGGGAAACTGGTCCCATTATATCCAGTCGGAGCCACCATCCCAAACGGAAAAGGAGTTGCATTAAGGTCCGGACCAGGTGGTTTTCCCCGATGTCGATGCAACGGTTTTTGAGGCATCAACATTTTTGGCGCTAGAAGGAGGGCATGAACTATGAATGGCGAGTAAATCAAAATCTATAGACCATTCTCAGATTAAATCTCCCTCCACCTCACCTCGGACCTCCTGTTTGCATTCTGAAATACCAGTATCCAAATGAGAAGAAGAGGAATCAACTACCACTGCTCAACCCCATCATACATCAGAACGATTAATTCCCGAGTCCCCTAAAGTTCAGTCTCTCATCCAGAAACTTCAAGGCTTTTCCATATCTCCTCAGAAATCTGAAGTATCTCAAGGCAGTGAGACTTCGCAATTCAATCTACCTCACCCTCTCACCAGAATTCAAAGCGGAAAACTCGGCATTGAACCCGCTGAGTTGCCTTTACCGAAAAGGAAAAAGGCTAAAAGTAACACTGAAGGATCTGGTAGTGAGACCTTTTCTTCATCATCCTCCATCTCATCCTCTCCAGTGCGAAGTCAAACATCCACTCCCCCATTACATATTGTTGTTCAACAGGGATCACCAACTTCAACATCACAATCTATTCAATCTTCAATACCAACTCCTCGCCAAACACCTGGAACTCCATCAACAATTGTTGTTACTTCTAAAATGGCCCAGAATCCATGGAATAGTCCTAGTGCAGTCACTATGCTTGCACCATTACATCCATTACCTGATTATCTTGAGAAGTGGTTACCAAAATTTAATCCAGATGCTGGAACATTGGCCGAGGAACATATTAATAATTTCATGTTATCAGTTAAACTAAAAGGAGTGACAAAAGAAGATGTTGTCGTTAGGCTTTTCCCCTACACTTTACAAGGATCAACTAGGTCTTGGTGTTTTTCCTTACCCTCTGGATCCATTACCAGCTGGAATATCTTTCAGGAGCAGTTTCTTACCAAGTATGGCGATGATAGATCCTTAGCAACACTAATTAATGATCTTTCAAATCTAAGGATTGAATCTAGAGAACCTATCAAGGAGTTTAACTCCCGATTCAATAAAATCTTGAATAAAATCCCTACCGATTCCAAGCCAAGTGAGAAAATTAGAAGCGAGTGGTATATAACAACCCTACCTTCGAATATAGCCATTTTTGTAAATAGGGCTGGAAAACCAACTTTAGCCGAAAACATGAAAGAAGCGCTCGCTGTGGAGAAACGCATTATTGCTTTAGAAAAGAAAGCTACCCTCGAAGATAGCAAATCCAAAAAAGTTTCTTTTAAAGATGATTCAAAGAAGAAAACCCCTAAAGATCCATATGATATGGAGGGTCTACAAAAGTTCCTCAAAACAATGTCAAATGAAATGGTTGAAATCAAAAAACAAGTAGCAGAAACTTCAACAAAGAAACCATTTAGGAATTTTAAGAAACCTGAGTCAAAACCACCAAATGTTATATCTAATGCAAATTCAGATCCTGAAGAGGAAGAAGAAGATGAAACAATTTCACCATCCGATGAATTCGAAGAAGAGGAAGTTGTCGAATGCCATGGAATGTGGGACTTCATATTACCTAAATCCGATACAGAAAATGAACACGAAGCTTTTCCTATGACTACCAGGAGTAAAGGTGCCCCTGAACCTGTCCAGGCAAGTTCAAAGAAAAGGAGTGCAGGTAGTACTACTACAAAGGAAAAGGTACCCACAAAGAAGTCGGCCACAACAGTACCTCAAAACCAACCTTCATCCTCAAATATACCTTCAACATCTAAAACATTGGTAGTATCGAATTCAATGGATTACAATATTGTTGATGATATGAAGAAGACAAAGGCAAACATCACCATGTTTGAACTTAGAAAACTAAAAAATTAGCAGAAATTTCTTCTTAAGGAACTAAATGTAGTGCCTTCTTTGCCTCTTCCTAGTGCTAAATTTGCAAATGATTCAGGTCAACCACCTTCTGGTAGGATTGAAGCTACTGATACGATTTTAATTAGAGACAGATCAAATTCCCATACTCCCCCTTTCCTCTTAACATATGAGATCTATAATCGAAATCTACACAATTGTTTGATTGACTCAGGGGCATCCTCTAATATAATGCCAGCTTCAGTTTGTTCCAAACTGAATATTGAACCCCAAAAGTCTGGAATTCACATTGTGCAGTTGGATAAAACCAAGGTCCAGGTTTTAGGGGAAATCAACTCTGTAACTATCAGGTTATCAGCTGATCCACGAGTAGTTTAGAGAATTGATATATTAATTGTTGATATACCTGAGTTTTATGGTTTAATCTTGAGTAGGGATTGGTTTGAGAAACTCCATGGGTATATCTCTACCGATTGGTCCCATATGTGGCTAACCTACAAGGGAAAACCAAATCAAATTAAAATCAATCGGGAGAAACATATGACCCATACTGTCACTGAATTTGAACAGGAAAATCAACCAATAGCATTTAATAATAATATTTTGGGGAATTACTCTTCTGAATCATTCTTTGGCAATTATACTTCCCAACCATCTCCTTTCTCAGTAAATAATTTCACATCCCAAATCGAAATTTTTTCACAAACCAATAGATCAAAATTTGTTAATATTGTTGAGAACACTGTAAATAAAATTCTTAATAATTCTTTATTTTGGTCACTATACTTTGACGGATCTAAATCCAGTGAAGGATCAGGAGCAGGGTGTATTTTAGTTAGCCCTAAGGGAGAAAAAAATATGTTGTCTTGTAGGTTGGAATTCGAATGCACAAATAATACAGCTGAGTATGAGGCCTTAATTCAAGGACTATATAAATCTATTGGTCTTAAAGTTCAATATTTGAAAGTGTTTGGTGATTCAGATATTGTCATAAAACAAGTTAGAAATACAATTCACTGTCTTTCTAGTCACCTCAAGCACTATCAGTCTTTGGTCCAGGAACTTATATCTCAATTTTTAGCATTCAATATTTCACCTATCCCCAGATCCCAGAATGCAGCAGCTGACTTGCTAACCAATGTTGCTTCTAAACTCCTACCTTCCGAATATTATAGCCCAAATAGATTTTCAGTAGAGTTAATTTTTAAACCATCAATTCCTAACAATGTCACCAATTGGCAAGTGTTCAATCACGATGAAGACATCTTACATTTCTTTACTTCCGACAAGTCCTACGATGATCAAATCATTGATGAAAGCGATCATGATCTCCAGATAAAGGAAAAGTAGGAAGAAAACTCAATACCGAAACCAGTGGTTAAACTTGAGGATCTCTATGATATTAAAGACAGGTTTAAATAGGTAACCAATTCAAAGCTCCAAAGTTCCACCTTAAGATTTGAGATGATAAACCTTGGTACTGAGCAAAATCTTCAAAACATCAATTTGGGATTAGGACTTTCTGTGGAAGAAAGAATAGCATTCATTAGACTATTAAGGAAAAATAAACATTTCTTCGCTTGGAAATATGATGATTTAAAAACATACGATACATCAATCATTCAACATACCATTCCAATGCTTTCTGAACAAAAACCATTCCAACAGAAGTTGAGGAAAATTCATCCTAACTTATAGAGTCAAATAAAATCAGAACTCAATAAACTCTTGAAAGCTAAGATTATTTTTCCTATCCAGCACTCAAACTGGGTTTCCAATATGGTGCCTGTTAGAAAGAAAAATGGCGACATCGGGATTTGCATAGATTTCAGAAATCTGAATAAGGCAAGCCAAAAAGATAATTTCCCATTACCTACCATGGAGCAAATACTCCATTCAGTAGCAGGTTCTGAGTTAATGTCCTTTTTAGATGGTTTTTCAGGATATAACCAAATTTTGGTCCATCCCGATGACAAACTCAAAACTACCTTAAGAACAAAATGGGGAACTTATGCCTACCAAAAAATGGCTTTTGGACTTATTAACGCAGGAGCTACATTCCAAAGAGCAATGGATATAGCTTTCAAAGGATTGATCAATAAAACAGTAGTTGTCTATTTAGATGATTTACTGTATTTTCCAAGAAAAGATCCAATCATTTACATGATTTGAATCAAATCTTTGAACACTGTAGAAGGTATGGTATTTCACTCAATCCCCAAAAATCCTTCTTTGCTCTTAATCAAGGAAAGCTCTTGGGCTTCATCATTTCCAAAGATGGTATTTATATTGATCCGGATAGAATTAAAGATATTTCTGAAATTCCATTCCCTCATAACAAAAAATCCATGCAGTCATTTTTAGGTCAAATTAACTTTGTTAAGAGATTTGTTCCTGATTTTTCCCAGATTATTCAGAAGTTGAAAAACAAGCCTTTGTTGTGTACAAAGTTGTCAAACATTACACCCTTCCTTTCAAAAGCCCATACAAAAGTTATAGTTCCTTTTTCAGCAGTAAGACAATTAATGATCCAAAGGGAATTAGGAGAAAAAAGGGCAAATTGGGTTACAACACTACAAGAATATGACTTGGAAATCAAGCCAGCAAAGATTGTTAAGGGCCAAGGTTTTTGCAGGTTATTAGCAGGAGCATCCAACATTCAAGAATAAGGTGATACATAATATATTGAAGAAATCAATCAGATAAGTATCACTGATCCTGAATCACAATATGCAGACTTGATTTTCTATTTGAAAAATGGATATGCACCTCCCAATCTTTCTTATAAAAACAAACGTGCCATTAGATTAAAAGCAAACAATTTAATAATTGTTGATGATGTACTTTTTAGGCAAAATTATGATTCAATTTTATTAAGATGCCTACAAAAACCTGAAGCACAAAAGATTTTGCAGGAGCTACATGACGGACCAGCAGGAGGACGTTTTGGCGCTGATACAACAGCCCACAAAATCATTCACGCTGGATATTATTGACCCACCCTATTCAGAGATACTCATGAATATGTAAGGAAATGCCAAAGTTGTCAAATCTCCAATGGAAGACAAAGAAAACCAGCTTTCCCTTTGCAACCAATCAACATTGATCAACCTTTCGAGCAATGGGGATTGGATATCATTGGAGAAATAACTCCACAGTCCTCCAAACAACATAAGTATATCCTTACTACTACTGATTACTTTACTAAGTGGGTTGAAGCAATTCCTTTAAAGACAACAAACTCTGAAGTAATTATAGAGTTTATAGACCAATTCATCATTACCAGGTTTGGTGTCCCAAATGCTCTTGTTTTCGATAATGCATCTTATTTCTCTGGAAATTCTATGTTTGAGTTCACTATTAAAATAGGATTTAAATTAAAATATTCTACAAATTACTATCCTCGGGGTAATGGTTTAGCAGAATCTACCAATAAAAGTCTAGTCAAAATTATTAAGCGAACTATTGAGCAGAATCATAAAAACTGGCATAAATCTTTGATATTTGCACTATGGGCTGATAGAATAACGCAGAAGGCTTCCATAGGTACTTCTACATTCAATCTTGTATATGGGAAAGAAGTAGTTCTACCAACCAATCTATTGCTTCCTTCTCTAGCCCTAGTTCAGTTTATTGAAGAAAGCCGACCTTCTTCTATTCAACTTAGACATGATCAAATCTTAAAATTAGAAGAAGAAAGAGAAAAGGCCAAAATTACTCATGCAAAACATCAGCAAATTATCAAGTCATCTTTTGATTCAAATTCATCCAGTTCAAAACAATTACAAGTTGGTGATCTAGTTATGAAATGGGACAAAGCCCATGAAGATAAAGGAAAACACACTAAGTTCCAGAAAATGTGGCTCGGACTATTTCAGATCAACGAGAAGATAGGCCATTCTATGTTCATATTACAAGATCTATCAGGAAAGAGGGATTCTCTTCCTGTTAATGGCCTCATCTTAAAAAAATTCTTCAATTGAGGAGGTAACTCCTTCTCCTTTTGTAAATATTCAAATTTCAGCAGAATTTGTAGTTTTTAGGATTATTAGGAAATAAAGTTGTAAGATATCTCCCATTGGCCTTTGCTATACTAAAAAAGTTGCTCAAAAGAAGTATTTTTGATATTTACTTTTAAAATAGAAGCCTTAAACAAAAGGACAATTTCTAGGAAATTAGGTATATTCACATTCTGAAACCCCATTTCATTTTTGTGAAATCTTCTCAAGGTTTAGAAGTACTGTAAATCATTTTAATGTTTTCAAAAGGGTCACAAAAAGGTTATCAATATCAAAATAGAAACTAATTCAATCTTAGCATCTTCAACTCTTACCCTGTCATCCATAATCTCTTAAGGAGAAAATTGTCCATCCCATTCATCAAAGTTTATGATTACTCAGAGTGTATTTCTAAAATATTTGATATAAAAGATAAGGGGTCTTATTACAAGCTTGCTTACCATGATCATTGGGAAATAGTTTAACCGACATTACCAACACTGCATACCAAAACAGGGTAATGGCTTATAATCATAAGACAAGGGGTCTCATCACGAGCCAGCTTGTTTGGTTAGATTACAACCAGTGAATGGCATTGTCAAACAGTTGGCCACCAAACTAGGACAATGGCTTTTTATCTTACAAAATAATAGAAAAGAAGAGGAAATACAAAATATGGAAGCATATTTTTAGATTCATTCTTTTAATCATACTCTGAAATGGATGGGATAATGGACAGTCAAATGGTTAAAAGGTATCCCTGTCGAAACTATGAACGTTTGCTGGCAGCAGAGGCTCTACCTATGACAAAGGAGTCATTAAAAAGGCTAAGTTGGAAAGGTTCTTTGTTTTATCATTATCAACCAATAGAGGCCAATTTAAAACTTAGAATGTATGTAATTCTAACAAGAAAAGAAATTAGCAAAAATAGCTCTTATTATATTTAGAATGTATGTATACTTAGTTATATTAGAATTTTCCTCTTTGATAAGATTTCTATATAAAGAAAGTCTAAGTATTTCAATATTTCTCAAAGATAACTGTTTCTCCCAGCGAATCGCCAATTGTTGTGCTATACAACAACCCCCCATTTCATAAAATTTTATCTTCAAACTATAATATGAAATGGGTCCCTAATAAATAAAATTGGTATTAACTTATCATTCCTCAAAAGGTCGAAAAAGAAACAAAACATTATTAACCTTTTGAATGAACACAAATCAGTCTTACAAAAATAAATGAATAATTCTTTATTATTGCGATAAAGCGATCACAAGATTGCATATCGCAATAACAAAGGA
>APFE030453638.1:13655-27997 GCA_000404065.3 Pinus taeda | reverse complement strand
GTAACAATGTTTTATTAATTACTTTGTTCAACTATTTGAACAAAGCAATTATTATATGAATGAATGTCTATGTTTATTGAATAGAGTCATCTATATGCCTATTGATGAATAGAGATCATCAAATGTTTCACTTAAGAATAGAAATTTCCCGGGATAGAATAGTTATTTGTATTTTTGCTCTTTAGATTAAGTCATCCATCCATTATCACTTATTAGAAAATAAGTCACTCATCCATCCCATTTTTTATTCATCACTGGGAAACTGGTCCCATTATATCTAGTCGGAGCCACCATCCCAAACGGAAAAGGAGCTGCATTAAGGTTTGGACCGGGTGATTTTCCCCGATGTTGATGCAATGATTTTCAAGGCATCAACAGGTTGGAAAGTAGACAGGCCAGGCTTTCCAACAAGCACACTTGGGCACAATTTGGACTCCTACAGGTACCTCAAAACAACCTCCAAAGTGGCGCAACGCATATAGATTTGGGCGCGGTGCATATAGAGAAAAAGGCCAAAATCACTTCCGCTTCATGACATTTCGATTCACGACTTTCTCCAAGTGGGCCCGCTTACTTACACTACACTTTTTTTGGCACCTAAGGAAAAATTTAAAGTATTTCCACTAAAGGTTGGCTTCTATACAAGTGGCAAGGAAGGCGAGCAGTCACCCAAGTCATTTGTCATTTTTGTAACACTGCACCTGAAACTAATGTTTGGCTTTCCACTTCCACTTTGTAATGATTCAAAAAACTCCCCAACTCTTGGTCGTTCTATTTCCTCATGGCATAGTCTATTTATTGTATGAAAACCATTTGCAAAGGGTTAGTTGGCTTGTAATTTCTAGGAGACTGTGGGAGATAAACTCAGTTCTTCATTGTATATTTTGACAGAGGATTAATGAAAGGTAGTGGCTCTGTTTCATGAGATTCTTGTGGCGCGAGTGTAGAAAATGTGTTATCTTTATCTTTCATATGTATTACGTTATGTTTCATAGTTCATTCATATTCATTTCAGTGAAAGTTTCTAAATAAGATAAGGTAGAATTCATGTTTATTGTTCCGCCTGTGGGAAAGTTTCACGTTCTGTGTTCTTCTTCTGTTGAAAAGGATTCATGTGTCTATGCCCTTTTCACCCTCCTAAACAATCTTTCCATTTCGTATTATTTCAAATTCAATTGCTAGGCTTTCCACCTGTCTTGCCTCATGAAGTAATCTATGCCTTTGTGTTAAATTCTCTACTCATTGCTGTCTGTTGGTCCCATACATCCCAGGAACTCAGTCATTTATAAAAAATTGTTTCTTGTTTCCATATTCATTTATTAGCCTAAATCAATATTCATTGTAAGTCATCTCAGACCATATCATTTATTTATTCACTGAGCGTGACACAGAAAGAGCCCTCTCCTGTTCAGGTAGGGCTAGCTACCAGACTGAGCGTGGTTTGTGGTTACCCTGAATTTTTCCTTCCTTCAGCCTAAGGCAGATTTAGATGCTAACATAGTGGAGACCATACTGGGGAAGGAAATTACTCCCCTTATATGTTCATAATTCTAAGCTTCTGGATGACAAGTTTAGGATTTGATAGGCTGAGTGAGTTGGTTGTGCCCTTTGATTTTTCTTAATAGCACGCTGGCTTCTAGAAGATATACTAGAGCTAATCCAGATCCAGATCCTCCGCACATCTATGAAAATCCCAATTTGATTATGAGACTTCATTGTCATGAGAGCTCTATATCTCCCGTGTTCAAATCCCATTCATGCCCTGACATTTTTGAGTATCTTGAAGAACTAGATTTTGATGAGTAGTTGAAATATCATTGTTCGAGACCAAATCCGAAAGGGCAGTTGACTCTACTGTCCACAATCCATATTTTCTTGTAGACTTGGAGGCAGAAAGGGCTAACCAGTCAATTGATAATTACATTATAGCACAGCTTCAAACTCCAATTTCTAGCCCCTACAAACTGTGCACACTCCTCCAACACCTCCAAGGCCGAATCCACCAACAGTGATGGCTGCCCATTTTGCACCCCTTGTTCTGCCTCAAGTTTTAGATGATATGCCCACATATTATCAAAGCGAAATCCCGTTTTTTGATGGCACTCCTAACAACATTACTGCTTAGCAACATGTGGACAAAATGGCAGATTTCTATGAACTTCACGAGATCGATGCAGAGAATGCGGGAATGAGACTTTTTGTATAGACATTTGCAGGTGAAGTGAGGAAATGGTTCAGAGGTTTTTCGGCTGCACGTATCACTACCTTAGCTGACCTACAAAGATAATTTTTAAACCACTGGGAAGTGAAAAAGAATCCTCTTCAAATTCTGGCTGAATATGAGAAAATCAAACAAAATGCTAGTGAGTTGGTCCAAGGCTACTGCATTAGATTCAATTCAGTTTATAATGAAATTCTAGACCATCTAAGGCCACCTATGGGGCTATCCATGGTGAAGTTCCCAGATGGTTTTGATGCTGACATGGCTTATCAATTAAGAGAGATAGAACCAACCAAAATTGAAGACATGTAGAAGATAGCAGTCAATGTTGAAGCAAATATGCTGACCAAGAGGGCTAGAGCAAAGGAAGAAAAGAAGGTCACCATAAAAGAATAATATTCCTTGGTAGATCAACTACTCCGGAAGGTAGAGAAGATGCTTGAAAGGGTGAAACTTGACAAACCTGAGCCACAAGTTAGAAATCCTAACTTTCATGGCCAGCAACAGCCACAATATAGAATAAGGCAGAGAGATCAGCGACCCCAAGAGCAGACAACACAACAACCAGTACAACCACCTTTGCAGCAAAATTTTGTGCATGGATCGGAGTCAAATGAGGACGGGAATATAATAGGTGAAGAAAACCACCTCTTTACTCCTGATGATTTGCCTATTTATATCACTAAGGATGAGGAGTATGCAGAAATTTCGGCTGTACACAAAGATGCAGATTTTATCCTAGCAAACGACATCATTTTGGAAGAAGAATCACATGAGTACCAAAGAGGCTATATGAATGCTTTGTCCACCCAGTAGCAATGATATTCACTTAGAAACAGAGATGTGTTGGTCAAACCAATTCAGAAAAGGAAGGACGATGAGACATCAAAGAATGATTCATCAGTTATACAAAGGAAAGGAAAGGAGGTGATTGATCTGGATAGCAGCAAATCACCATCAACAGAAAAATCAAATCAGCCAATTGCATCAAAAGAAAAGGAAAGGAAAGAAATCCCAGTCAAAGAGGTAGAAAATATTCTCGCTTTTAATTTAGAGAATGAGATTTCTAAATTGAAAGTATCCATTCCTTTGACTGAAATAATGAGGAACGACAGTTCTAGAGGTCAAGTATCTAAAATGTTGAATTTGGACTCAATGTCCAACATGGTGAATGTCGAAGATGATCAACCTAAAATGATTTTTGGGCCAACATCGAATGGTGAGTCTCCTGATAGGGATGTGCCACCTTTTTATATCAATTTAAGATTGCATGATTTTGTGTTACATAATGCCATGTTCGATTCCGGAGCTTCTCACAATCTCATACCCAAGGCTATCATGGATAAGCTGGGTCTGGACATCACCCAACAATAACATGATCTCTATTCGATTGATTCCAGCAGAGTAAGATGTATCGGGCTCATCAAAGACTTGGTTGTGAGTCTGGATCAACTCCCAATGAAGAAAGTTTTGATGGATGTTGTTGTAGCATATATTCGTCCCAGGTTTGGCATGCTTCTTTCCAAGTCTTGGGTAGTGAAATTGAAAGGGACAGTACAACTAGATTTCTCTTATGCAACGATTCTGGTGTTTGGCCAAATGAGGAAATTGTATCAGGAACAAAAAATGAAATACATGATTACAAGCAAGGAGAAACCAATAAATCATCCGATTAATTATGTACATACAGATTTAGAGTCTTTTGTTTTGTATTCTGATAGTTTCAATGATATCGATAGTCAGTTAGTAGAAGCAGATGATATTCCAGAAATAACAGAAAATTTCAGAGGAGTTTTAAAGAAAGAAGAACAAGAACAACAGAACATCGTTGAGCGATCAGCTAAAAGTAATGGACAGCAAGCAGACCAAGCACAGCAGACAAATTTTCAACACTTGCAAGAGGAGGAAGAAGGTTTGTGGACCATGGATTTTGATGGAGTAGTGGGCAATGATGGCGCTGGAATTAGAATTTGGGTACGCAGTCCTTTCTCCGCCCCGAACAAAGTGCCTAGTAACATGCGGGTATGCTCTTACAAGTTGGATTTTGATTGTTCAAACAATGAAGCCGAGTATGAAGCTCTAATTGCTGGCCTGAAGATTCTAAGAAATCTTAATGCTAATAGGATTTCAGTATATGGCGACTCCGAATTGGTGATTAAGCAGGTAAGAGGTGAATATCAAGCAAAGCATCCTCGGATGCGGGCTTACCGTAATGTAGTCCTAGACATCCTAAAATTATTTTCAGAATACACCTTGACATGTGTGCCTCGTATACAAAAAGTATTGTTGATGCTCTTGCTAAGGTAGCAAGTAGTTTGAAGATCCCAATGAACTCTAGCAATAAATTCGAAATCCATGTCAAGCATCGTCCGACCGTTCCAGACAATCAGAGATATTGGCAAGTTTTCCAAGATGATGAGGAGATTGATGATTTTCTGCAAAACAAAGGCAAGTTCAAAGAGACCTCAATTGATGTAGAAAATGACAATGGTAAAAGTAATGGTATAGATGAGGTGCAGATCAATGGAATGGATGTGTTGCAGTTGAAGAATAACGTTATTCCTAAAGGCTTGATACCTTTAGAAGAACTCTTTGATCAAGATGATGTAGCCCGCAAGCCAACATTATAGCCAACAAAGAAGGGTGTGGAAGAGGTCAATATCGGAACAGTTGCTAATCCTAAATTGGTAAAATTGTCCAAAGCATTGACACCAAAGATCAAGGACAAATATATCAGTTTGTTGTCTTCATTTGCAGATGTGTTTGCTTGGGACTATTCCAACTTAAAAACATACGATGCCAATATAATTCAACACACTATACCCATCATGCCCAATCAAAAACCATTCAGACAGAAGTTGAGAAGGCTAAATCCAAAGTTGCTGACATTTATTGAAAAGGAGATAAACAGGTTGTACAAATCAAGAATCATTATTCCCATCATATTTTCGGATTGGATCCCTAATTTGGTACCCGTACGAAAGAAGACAGGTGAGATTCGCTTATGCATTGATTTTAGAAATCTCAATAAAGTTTCATTGAAAGACAACTATCCACTGCCCAAAATGGACCATATACTTCAATGAGTAGTGGGAGCATCTCGTATGTCACTACTTGATGGTTATTCCGGATATAACCAAGTTTCTGTCCATGAAGATGACTGAGACAAGACAGTGTTCACCACTCCATGGGGAACCTTTCATTACGCTAAAATGCCTTTCGGTTTGAAGAATGCAGGTGCCACATTTTAGCATGCAATGGACTTGGCTTTTGCAAATGAGAAGGATGTTTTTTTGGTGGTATACCTGGATGATTTGACGGTGTTTTCCAAATCTGATGAAGAGCACATGTACCATCTAAAAAATGTCTTTCAAAAATGCAGAACATATGGCCTGTCACTGAATCCGAAAAAGAGCTTGTTTGCCATGGAGGAAGGTAAACTACTCAGGCACATTATCTCAAAAGATGGCATTCGTATTGACCCAGCACGTGTACAAGTGATTCAGCAAATTGATCTGCCCCGGAATAAGAAAGAGGTTCAATCTTTCAACGGTAAAATGAATTTTCTATTCCGCTTTGTACCTAATCTTGCTAAGCACCTAAGAAAGATTACAAACATGCTTAAGAAGGACAGCCAAGTGAAATGGATGGAGGAGGCTGTAAAATCTTTCAATTTAGTCAAATTGGCTCTTTCTTCAGCTCCAGTTCTAGTCAGCCCGGACTATACTCAGGATTTCATATTGTTTTCATTTGCTTCGGAGCATACTATGGCAGTGGTGTTATTGCAGAAAAGAGATGATCACGAAAGACCCATTGCATTCTTCAGCAGAGCTATAAGAGATGCAGCCTTAAAATACAACATCATTGAGAAGTAAGCCCTTGCACTTGTGAAAGCGTTGAAAGATTTCTGGGTATATATTCTACATTCTCATATTTTGGCCTATGTTCCTAACGCTGTTGTCAAAGATGTTTTAGTGCAGACCGATCCAGAAGGAAGACAAGGCAAATGGATTGCAGCTTTGTTGGAATTTGATGTGGAAATAAAGCCCACAAAGCTTGTTAAAGGACATGGATTGGCAAAGTTAATGGCCGAATCAAACTTGCATGCCTTGGACATAAATTTGATCACTGCTATGTTCGATGAGAATGAGGAAGGATCGTCAATTCAGGTATCTAAAATGTTTTCTCTTTCTCCGTGGTATTCAAATATCATATATGTGCTTAAAAATTTGTCACCACCACCCGGCATGACTAGAAACAAAGCGAGAACACTCAAATTGAAGGCTGCCAAGTTTTGCATTCTAAATTCTACACTTTATTGGAAAGATCCCGGTGGCATTCTGTTACATTGTTTGGTGGAAAAAGAAGCAAAGAAGGTCATGGAGGATTTCCACGGAGGAGAATGTGGTGGTCACCTTTTTTGGAAATCAACAGCAAATAAAATTCTGAGGGCGGGATACTATTGGCCAACATTGTTTGCTGATGTATATAAGATGGTCAAGAGCTGTCATAAGTGTCAGATTTTTAAAGAAAGGTAGAAGTTACAACCTTTACCACTTAAGCCTATTGAGGTGAGTGCCCCTTTCCAGCAATGGGGGTTAGATTTCATTGGTGAAATTCATCTCGCTTCTTCCGGTCAGCACAGATGGATCCTCACGGCGACAAATTATTTCACGAAATGGATCGAGGCAATTCCCACTAGACAAGCTACAGATGCAATAATCATTTCATTCCTTGAAAATAACATCTTGTCTCGCTTTGGTTTCCCGAATAAGTGAATCATTGATAACGCAACAACTTTCATATAAAAAAGGATGGTAGAGTTTTGTCATAAATATCATATCATTTTGGGTCACTCAACCGCTTATCATCCGCAAGGTAATGGATTGGCGGAATCTTCTAATAAATCATTGGTCAACATCATCAAGAAGTTGCTGGAAATAAACAAGAATAGTTGGCATAAGAGGTTGGTCAATGCACTTTGGGCAGATCAGGTCAGTCAAAAGAAATCCATTGGTACGTCATCTTTTGAGCTTGTTTATGGAGTTAATAGAGTGTTCCCTACCTATCTCGCAGCCTCGGTACTCAAACTTCTTCAAGAAGCTGACAGTGAAGACAATCTTATGCAGAGAAGGTTGAATCAAATGGTCCACTTGCAGCAAACCAGAGAAGAAGTCTTCTAGAACACATCCAAGTTGCAGGAGAAGATTAAGAAAATTTATGACATAAAAGAAAAGGCGAACAAATTTCAGTTGGATGATGTGGTACTGAAGTGGGATGGAAGGAATGAGGAAAAGGGTAAGCACAGTAAGTTCTAGAATCTCTGGAAAGGTCCTTTCAAGATTGCAGCATATCAGGGTCAGAATGCCTTTCTTCTGAAGGAAAAGAACGGGGAAGATTGTCCGGGAGGGCTGATCAATGGTTGGCTGCTCAAGCGGTACCATTTCTGATTTATTAACACTGCTTCCACTATCATTGTAAATACCATTTTATTTCAGTTTGGTTAAAGTTTGTTAGGTTAGTCTTCAAGTCATTTCAATGTCAAATTTGAGTCAGTTTTTTGGTCATTTTAGTTTCATAAATGAGTCAGATTCTTGTGTTTTTTGTCAAAATAATGACTCCATAGCCCAATGGACGAAGGCACTATCTATCTCTTCCAGAGATCTGTTTTTCTTGGCACCTCCAAGGAGCTACCATCCCCCACTAGAGCCAATGTTAGAGTCGGTCTAGTTAGTCCTCCATCAAAGATCAAAACTCTTTTTGCATTTCATTTTTAGGAGTCCCGCTCCATTCACTAAGCTGCATTCTGCTAGGGGCATGTTATAATCTGACAGAAAAGGTCTTGTTAGTTAGTTCCCCTCATTTCTGGCACCTGTTGGCTTAGGTCTTTTGTCATTGTTCACTAAAGTCCATGACTGTCAAGGTTTGGTCCTTTAATGGAAAATAGTCATTTTCAGTCATTAGGTCTAGGGATTAGTCAATTTGGTCTTCAAACATGACCAATAAAGCCATGCAGGCCAGAAGGATGCCCTTACAAAGTTATGATTCAAAGATTTTCATAGTCATGTTGACAGATTACGACTGTTCTTCAAAACTCCGTATTGAAGAAAAGTCAAATAGTGTGTCATTTGTGATAATTTTCAAAAAATTCTCCAGTTGATTTCTTCACATGTAGTCACGGTTTCCTTGGCCAAATGCCATGTCATGTGACCCCTACAAAAATGCCAAAAAATCTCATAATTTTAGCTAAAAATTCAAAGGGATAAGTGAAATTCAGTGTTTCTTTAAATCAGGGAAAAGTGTCAAAACAAAACATTAGCAAAATGGGTTTTGGAGAAGCAAAAATTGAACCCATGACTCCAAATGCCTTTATATACAAGTTTCCACAAGCAAAAAAATCATTGTGCACACCAAGGTCATAGAGAAACATAGAAAAGTGATTGAGAGTGCAAAGCACACATTTGGAGTGAGTTTGGAGTCGTTTTCAGGAGTGTGGCGCACACACAGAGGGGCGCGATGCACAAAGAGAGCGCGGCGTACACAGCGCTACCCCACAGTGTAAAGTTAATGGGTGTGATGCATATATAGAGTGCGGCGCATTGGGTTTGTTGTGCGACACACACCCACAAAGGCCCGGAATTATTCCGAATTTGCCACAAATCATTTGGAAACCCTTCAAATTGACAGGTAGGGTCTGCATCTTGTTTTTTCATCAAATTTTGTGAATGTGATGATGGGGTGTTATAGACATTTTTGGGCACTTCAACCCAAATCATAAATTTCCATAAACTGAGGGCTCCTAACTCCCTAAAAGTGTTGCTTCACTGCCTAAAGGAACAAGGTCAACTGATTACATCATCTCCCAGAAGTTCTCCACTAAAAAATGCTCATAAATGGTCAAAACTGGACCATACTGAAAACCCAGTGTAGAGGGTGCGATGCACATCACCTTCCTAGTGTACAAGGTGCAATGCATACTGAATGGCTCCTCTGTAGGGTGTGATGGTCGGGAATGGACAAATGGCAAGGACAAAATGTGAGGTGGAAGATCATGGAATCTTCCAGAAGATTCCCCTCTGACACTGGCCTCTCTGTTTTCGACCAGGGATGAGTAAGAGATCACCATTCTCCAAGTGGAAGTAGGAACTATAAGAGAGAGGACACTAATCAAGACCCCAAAAGATGACTCACCTCCCTTCAATCATCTATATATGGATCCCTCATCACAAAGATCCAGGGGCTAGAATTTTGTATCTTATAGATAAGTGTTGTTGGGTTTCTCATGTATATTCCTAGTGTTGGGTGATCTAAGCTTTACTTGAGGTGAAGAAGGGCTTTCTAGCTGGAGGATGATGCTGGGTCAGAACATATGGTTGTAATCCTCTTGCTACTTTTCATCTTAATAAAGCTATTCAAGTTTTCCTCCATATTCTTGTATGTTTCTTATATATGCATTTGTATGGTTAACACGCATTTGGTCCTGTGTTATTTATGAATATAGATCTTTGTTCTTCGATAGTTAAGTATGTTTCTGTGATTTCCCCCAGGTGCTCCTTAAAGCTGGGAAGACGAAGAAGGAAGCGGCAAAGCTCTATCAGGAGGGGAAGGAAATCAGCGCAAGACTAAGGTTTGGTCTCCTTTGTTCCACTCCTATCTATTTTCATAAAGGAAAGTGAAAGTAGACTTTACTTGTTTGTTTCTAAGATAGCTACCAGTCTTAGTGGGAATAGCAGCATCCGAGTGGACACTATTCCTGGTAACAAAATGGCGACTCCACTGGGGAGCGACTCGATTATTTGTTGGCCTATGTTTGTTTCTTTTATAAACTTACAGATGGAGCCTGAAGCCAAGCCAGCTAGCCTTCGAACTGAATTTGTTATACAAATGCAAAGTAGATCAATGCTGCTTCAGTCTATCTCCGAGTTTTGTTTATGAATTAAATAATCAATCTGAAAACAGTCTAATTTCCCTAAGTGGTGGCTCTAGTAACCTCCTTAGATCTACCCCTGTGATTTACATATACTGAACATCACTTACTCTGCCTAAATCCCTGAACTAAATTGCAAATTGTGAGTAAAAACTCATTTAAAGTCTCGCACTAGTACCATCACACACTGCCTTCAAGGCAATATGTATGCTTCGCACTTCCTGAGTGCAGTAGGTGTGATGCATACTGAATTCACAGTGTGATAGGTGCGATGGTCAGGGAAGGTTAACTTTACCTTCAGACTTTGGTTTTTCCTCACTGTTTTCAGTCCTATTCAGGAGTTTTACTACCTTTGGTCAGTGTATCTCTATGAAAACCCCCTTCTCTTACATTATTCTGCCTCCATAGTCCAAAGAACTATAAGTGTTTTTATGTATTGTGCGCCATTTTTCAGTTCTCTTTTGCAAAAAAGTAGCATAGTCGAACTGTCGTTTCTTGATCTGGAAGTGTCGTAGCTGTCATTTTCAGTTTTAGAAGACAATCCCATTGTTCTTGATAGTCGATTAAACAGTTACTATTGCATATGATTTGAATTAATAGTTTTTAAAGTGTCGAAATGCAATTTTCATTTCGAAATCGCAAAGTGTCTCTCTTACCTTCACTTCATTTTGAAAAGAAATTTGTTGAGTATTGTCGCTTTGAAAGTAATTCAGATTTTCACATAACTCTCTTATCATCATTCATACAATAAGAAGGCTGAAAACAAATACATGCATGTGCATTTGCATTTTGACTGCTTGGTTTGATTTAGGACAGTGCATTTAGTGTGTGCTCTGTGCTCTTTGGTGAAAGATTCTTAACTTTCTTCCTTAGTAGCTAGGATTTTCATTGTCAAAAGAAGATTAAACATTTGTTTATCATCTTAGACTGCATTTTAGGAATTGTATACACATCAAATGGCAAACCTAAAAGGAAAATTTTTAAGCAAGATCAACTTAAAATAAATTTAATGAATCTAACAATGCTTTGGAACCTAATGCACAACATCTAGAGGTCTAGGCTAGAGACGTATTCCGGTGTCGTAAAACCTGGTAACTTTTGTTTTCATTGTTGGTTGGGTGATTCCTCCACTCTGAGACGGCAAGTGCCAGTATGGACTTGTGCTCCCACATACCGTCGAGTATATTTTGAGAGACCACAATAGGCTGCATCTTTTATCCTTAGGAAGCCGTGTCTTCTGCCCTATCGATCGCAATGCATTGAACACAACATTCAGGAAGATTAGCGGCCGTATCGTAAAAAATATTCTGCAGTTTGGTAATCCCCTCTGCCTAGATCTCCAGAGAAGTCCATTTTTCTCCTTTTTAGATTCCTTAAAAGAAAAGGCCCTCTGAGCACTTGTCACTTCAGGCTCAATAAAAATTGAAGGCGACTAGAGTCATCCTTTGTTTTTTCTCGACTCTTTAAAATTAAAAAACAAGTTGTGTCAAAGCGTCTAAAATTTATTTTAATCGGAATAACATCACAAATTCCCTCGTTGGTCTTTAGGTTGAGATAATGGAGTCTACCAACCAAGGATTTCCCCTTGGAGGAAATCCTAGTCCCTTCTCCTCTTGTGGAGATGTTGGTGCACCCCATATGGCCACATTGTCACTTCCAGGGTTCACAATTGGTTTGCCTGTCTGGCTCTTCTCTACCTTTGTCATTCAAAATCCCGTAATTCATGAACAATCAAGTCAGCAACTAGATAACACTAGAGTTGCCTCCCAACCTTCTACTTCGTTTGATTCTCCCTCTCCTCCTTCCTCTTCGCTTGGTAAAGCCGATAAAGCTAAAAATCAAGTAACTGAGAAAAAGAAGAAGCAGAAAGAGAAAAAGGAAAAGAAGAAAAAGGAACCAAAATCGAAAGGGGGCAACCAAGTGTCATCTAGCGAAAATCCTCACACCGCACCATCTAAACCTAAATCTCCTTGTGTCATTTGCAATGGAGACCACTATCACCAAGATTGTCCCTGCATCCCTCGGATCTTAAGGGACTGGTCTCCTCGTTTGCACAATCCGGTGTCATCAACCTCTGATGATCATGTTGAATGCACACCAACAACTAATGAAAGTGAAGAACCTGGACAGAAAAGGAATCCCAGATTTCCTTGTAAATTGTGTGAAGGCAATCATGCCATCCACCGTTGTCCCTTCTTGACAAGGCTAAAAGCGTTTTGGATGACCGTCCTACTTCACCTCTACGGCTCCCTCCTGGATATAAAAAACTCTTGCCAAGTCCACCACTGGTTGAAAATCTGGCTGGCCCATCATTGTGGTCGGCCGAAGCATCTATCATTGAAAATGAACCCTCTAAATCCATACCAGACAAAAGTCAAAAGGTCGAGATGGCAATTGATCCGGTCTTGTCTTCAGAGTGTTCATCTTCGAATGGTACTGTCACTGAAGAGAAAGAGAACGACACCGTTCATATTATTTTCATCAACATAGACTCCGATGAACTTGGGGCAGTCCACCCATTCCTTTATTGCAGGAAGGAAGTTCATCAGAGTCATATCCGGTCGTCTACTTGGTACCACATCCAAGCAACCTAGTCATTTCCTTCGATTGGAATCTACTAGGTAGACCACGTTTACCAGCTAGTGTACCATTCAGAATCATTGTTCAAGCTTACAAAATGGTTATGGATGGTACCATCATCGATGAAGGGGCTTCTGTGAGTATCCTTTCCTCAACTTCTTGGAAAGCACTTGGTTCACCATCACTTTTGCCTAAAATGAGAAATCTGACAGGCTTCGACAAAGGAACCAATCGACCTTTAGGGATCCTTCCAAATGTGCCCATTACTTTGAGAAGGAAAACTGTTCACATGAACGTGATGGTAGTTTAAGGACCCTTGGATTATAATCTACTCCTTGGATGCGACTATATTTATTGCATGGGAGCCATCGTCTCCTCACTCTTTAAAGTAATGTGTTTTCCACATGAAGGCAGAATGGTCAAGCTCGTAGACCAAATTTCATTCCTCGGTTCACACATCGCAAATAGTCAAATCCCATCCCTAAATGGTCTTTTCACACAAGGAATGTCTCATCAATCTCCAGTCCATCCACCTAATAAGTGGAGTGATTCAGGAGGATGTGACTAAAACCCAGGGGGCATGCACCCTGGTCTGTTTCGGAAGGAAAACCTTGGGTATAGAGTAGGTTTCCATAGAAGATATATGACTGCTCTGACACACCCGTCCTCACAGGAAAATGGGATTAGACTGGAATAAGACACCTTCGTTAAAGTTATGTGAGTGGAGTAACTCTATGCCACTCCCCTTTGTCTATTTCGGTAGACATCGCCAAGGAAGCTTTCTGTCTACTACGCAGATGGAACTTTCATGGTAACCTGGGAATTTTTTGCTATACCTAGGGGCATGCAAACCTTTCCGCATGCAAGTGAAGAATGACCATTTATTTTTTAAATTTGTAGGACCTCTAACCCTTTAAACCCGTAAGGCTGGTCATTTCCTAGCTTGCATAAAGAAAGGATCTGGGGAAAACCTTCAAAAGGTGCAAGCCCCTTCAAAACGGCATCTTGAATGAGACATCCTTATCATACGACTGGCGATCAGTGTTACTGCAGGGTTCAAGCTCGTTAAAAAATAAACCCCCCACGAGCAGTTTTAGTGCATAGTTCAAGCTTGTTAAAAAATAAACATAAGTCATGAGCAAATGTTTCCCCCAGCATTTAAGCTCATTAAAAGATCAACCGGTAAATAACCATTGTGAATGCCTTATCGCCAGCTTTTGAGCCTTGGTCGTGTTCTCATCATCACCTCCACTCTGTTTTTAGCTGAGCATTCACCCCCATATGATTGTTTACCCCTTCAAGGAACATCTGCAAAGAGTGATTCTATTAGCCATCCTTGTGACACTGCCATAAATGGAGAATTCCAAACCTTACCTAGAATCAGCTGCTACCCGAAACCATCACTCGTTCCTCGAAAATGAGTCTCCTTTAAGCTCTTTTCAACTGATTCATAAAATATGAAAAGATTGCCGAGCGATTAGCCTCTCTAGCTTGTTAAAGTGATCAGAAGTGCTATCCCTCCTCTAGATTTTAATCTTTTTGGACTTGAGGGATTATTACACAAAAATATCGAGTGCTTGTCTTGTTCGGCTCGTTAAAACTATCGAAAATTCA
>APFE030453638.1:0-11734 GCA_000404065.3 Pinus taeda | reverse complement strand
GTACATGAAAATGAATTTATAAAGCTGAGCATGGGAATGCCCGCCTCAGCTAGATCATGAAAAAATGTTGTCAAAATAATGTATTGTATTGTATCTTATTACAGGTCACCTCCTAGCTTTAATAAACTTCGGATCCTCATACTAAAGCATTTCACCCGACATCAAAAAGATTAACGACCTCATGCTTTAGGTGGCAACTGTTATAGACATTTTTGGGCACTTCAACCCCAATCATAAATGTCCATAAACTGAGGGCTCATAAGTCCCTAAAAGTGTTGCTTCACTGCCTAAAGGAAAAAGGTTAGCTGATTACATCATCTCCTAGAAGTTCTCCACTAAAAACTGCTCATAAATGGTCAAAACTGGACCATACTGAAAACCCAATGCAGAGGGTGCGATGCATATCACCTTCCTAGTGTACAAGGTGCAATGCATACTGAATGGCTCCTCTGTAGGGTGCGATGGTTGAGAATGGACAAATGGCAAGGACAAAATGCGAGATGGAAGATCATGGAATCTTCCAGAAGCTTCGCCTCTGACACTTGCCTCTCTATTTTCGGCCAAGGATGAGTAAGAGATCACCATTCTCCAAGTGAAAGTGGGAACTATTAGAGAGAGGACACTATTCAAGACCCCAAAAGATGACTCACCTCCCTTCAATCATCTATATATGGATCCCTTATCACAGAGATCCAAGCGTTGGAATTTTGTATCTTATAGAGAAGTGTTGTTGGTTTTCTGGTGTATATTCCTAGTGTTGGGTGATCTAAGCTTTACTTGAGGTGAAGAAGGGCGTTCTAGTTGGAGGATGATGCTGGGTCAGAACATATGGTTGTAATCCACTTGCTACTTTTCATCTTAATAAATCTATTCAAGTTTTCCTCCATATTCTTGTATGTTTACTTATATATGCATTTGTATGGTTAACACACATTTGGTCTTGTGTTATTTATGGATATAGATATTTGTTCTTATAGATATAGATATAGATACTAAGGTTGTTCTCCTTTGTTCCACTACTATCTATTTTCATAAAGGAAAGCAAAAGTAGACTTTACTTGTTTGTTTCTAGGATAGCTACCAGTCTTAGTGGGAATAGCAGCATCCAAGTGGACACTATTCCCAGTAACATGGTGTATGGTCATTTATAATTGCAATAAAAAACACCTAAACCCTACCATTTAATATCATCAAAGCTATTTCCCTAGGGTTGCAAATTTGTGTGTGGATGCCAAGGTGCCTCCTCCCTCTCATCTTTCCCCCTCTTTCCATTGTTCCCTTTCCCCTATCCCATTTTTCCCCACCCTAAACATTACTAGATCCCTATTCCCTATCCCCTCCTCCCATTTGTCAACTATAAAACCGAAAAACCCTACCTTATAAAATCCCCAAACCCCTTACATGTCCCTAAACAAAAATTCTCCCCATAACCCCTAATCCCATCATATTATTCCCCTCCTAACAGTCCCTTTTTCATTGTTCCCCTTGGTGGCAGAGTTCCTATCATCACATAGTTTCACTATCATCATCAAAGGGCAGTCCAAGTACAGTACACATACAACAGTCATGGCATCTAAGCATTCATCAGAGTATGAAATGGAAACACAAAGTGATTCATCCTCGGAAGAACAGGCTCCCAGGAGACATCACAAAAGTGGAAAACATGTTAGGGATGAGCCAACCACCGTCACAGAACTGCAGGCCTGCCCTCTTGCTATGTCATGTTTCCAGCATCTATAATGTTTTGAGTTTTGTCAAAGGGTAGCTAATGTTCGAGTTCATCATGAGTTGGCCCATCTTTTTGTGCTTCACCTACATGGAGATCACTCTATCTTGGCCGGGGCCACCTTCACACTGACACCCGAAACTATCTCATTAGCAACCGGCATACCAAATGTTGGAGAACAGTGGCACAAGAAACAGAAGGTTGATAGGCAACACTATGAGCCTTACATTAAGGCTAGTTTCTTGAGGTAGCTCCATAGAGTCTTTCCATTCAGATATTTGAAAGATGAATATGCTCCACTCATGAAATTGATCATGAAGTACTTCAGCTGTGAGGGGAGGTTCTCTCGCTATATGCCTATCACATCAGGTTGCTCATGCACTTTACCAGGGTATGGATGATGAAGCATCCCATATTTCATTTGCAGGAACATAGAGAGGATGAACACCTTCATGCAGCACAAGACCCCTCAGCAGCAACTTAACATTGTTTATCATTTTTCTCTTATTAAGATTTTGGTGGATCATCAGCTGGGATTGCAGGGCATTACTTGGGATGACTTCATTTCCCGTGACCACTTCAGCACTTCACAGGTATTATTAGAGGTTGAACATGAGATAGGTGGTCCTTCTCATCAGTATGAGCGCCATGAGACCACTACTATGCCAGTATTTATCACCTATCAAAGAGGCAGTAGACAGTTGTTTGGAGCAACAAAGCGAGTGTTATCTCCACCCGGGGTGGAAGGGGCCTCGCTTCCGACATCAACAATGTAGGTACAGGACAAGGGCAAGAGTCCCATGCATGACGAGGGGCCATCAGGTGAACAAGAGGCCGACTTCATCCTCATTCATGATGATGATGCAGATGAGGAGAGTGCCAAACTTAGGAGGACCATCCAGGAGCAGAAAACATAGATCCAAGGCTTGTCACTCAATTTGGAGAGGGCCAAATGGATTATCAGGTATTTGGGGTAGAGGAAAAAATAGCTTGAGGACCAGCATGAGATCATGGAGATGCAAAACATCCATGAGAATTGCCAAGCCGCCTAACATAGGAGGATTGAGCTCACTCCATTGGAGCAAGAGATTAACAATGACTAAGAGTCTTAGCTCGAGCGTATCAACATCCACCTTGAGAGACTGTTAGAGAAGGCTGACAAAGAGAAAACCGTATTGAGGCGGATGGTCTATCACTACAGGGCACAGAACATGAGTTCAAAGGCTCGGATAAGGAGTTTGAAAGCAAAATTGAGCAAAGCGACAAAGAGGAAAAAAGAGCAAGATCGACTTCGAATCTTGGCTGAGGCCTCTGTGACCCAGCACAATGCTTCATAGAGGATCCCCAACCCAAATTTCAAAAAATTTGGGGCAGTTTTGGTCACATGACAAATTTTTGGGCACAACACAGGTTTTTTCTCCCTGTGCGTCGCGCCACTGGCACGACACTTAGGATTGGGTGCTCCAAATCACAAATGGCTTGCATTTTTTGATTCAACATGAAAAATCATGCCTGCTGGTGCATGGACAAGAAATTTGGGCATGATTTGAGTCTCCAGGAGGTGAAAAACACTCCAAAAATGACCTCTCTGCCCCTATTTTGACACACAGGAAGCAATCTTGGGAGAATGAAGTTTTGTAGGGGAAAATGAGCACCAAATTCAGAAATTCCACTTGGGTTGGAAAGTAGACAGGACAAGCTTTCCAAAAAGCACACTTGGGCATAATTTGGACTCCTGCAGGTACCTCAAAACAACCTCCAAAGTGGCATGGCGCATATAGAGAAAAAGGCTAGAATCACTTCCGCTTCGCGACTTTCTCCAAGTGGGCCCACTCATTTGCACTACAATTTATTCGGCACCTAAGGAAAAATTTAAAGTATTTCCACTAAATGTTGGCTTCTACCCAAGTTCCAAGGAAGGCGAGCAGTCACCCAAGCCATTTGTCATTTTTGTAACGTTGCACCTGTAACTAATGGTTGGCTTTCCACTTCCACTTTGTAATGATTCGAAAAACTCCCCAACTCTTGGTTGTTCTATTTCCTCATGGCATAGTCTATTTATTGTATGCAAACCATTTGCAAAGGGTTAGTTGGCTTGTAATTTCTGGGAGACTGTGGGAGAGAAACTCAGTTCTTCATTGTATATTTTGGCAGAGGATTAATGAAAGGCAGTGGCTCTGTTTCATGAGATTCTTATGGCGTGAGTGTTGCAAATGTGTTCTCTTTATGTTTCATATGTATTTTGTTATGTTTCACAGTTTATTCATATTCATTTCAGTGAAATTTTCTAAGTAAGATAAGGTAGAATTCATGTTTATTGCTCTGCCTGTGGGAAATTTTCACGTTCTGCGTTCTTCTTCTGTTGAAAAGGATTCATGTGTCTATGCCCTTTTCACCCTCCTAAACAATCTTTCCATTTCGCATTATTTCAAATTCAATTTCTAGGCTTTCTGCCTGTCTTGCATCACGAAGTAATCTGTGCCTTTGTGTTAAATTCTCTGCTCATTGTTGTCCGTTGGTCCCATACATCCCAAAAACTTAGTCATTTATAATAAAAAATTCTTGTTTCCATATTCATTTACTAGCCTAAATCAATATTCACTGTAAGTCATCTCAGACCATATCGTTTATTTATTCACTGAGCGTGACACAGAGAGAGCCCTCTCCTGTTCTGGTAGGGCTAGCTACCAGACTGAGTGTGGTTTGTGGTTACCCTGAATTTTTCCTTCCTTCAGCCTAAGGTAGATTTAGGTGCTAACTTCCGTAAAACTTTTTTTTGTAATTTTCTTTTATATTTGAAGATGTGTAATGGCTTTAGTTATGGACTAAAGAAAAAAACTTGTCTTCACTTTTAGGCATGGTTTTTATAGAATTAATTGCAATGAGGATTGCTAATGTTGTCTTGTTTCTTCTTGATGGTTGTTGTCAATTCTATTGGTTCATTCATGAAGATGATTATGTAGAGAAGTTTTCTATTAAAAAATCATGTTGGTCTATGAGGGAGTTGATTCCATTGGTAGATGAACTTATTGTGATCATATAACTCTTAGTTGGATATTCTACAGGTCCAATGTCAAGGAATGATGTTCATTATTTAATTCATTTTGTCCTTGATTGTCCATTACCTAATGAATTTTCTTGTGTACTGCATCTCATCTATAAGCTTTTGGTAACCAAATACATCATAAGAAATCATGTCTATGAAGACCTCTTTTTTTCAGTGGAAGAGAAATGCTTCTTTTCTTATTTAAGAAAGAAGCATAATCTAGGGATGGTACAATTTATGAAAATTTAAGTGGCAGTGATACAACAAAGCAAGAGAGAAATAAAAATGTTCAAATGATTGGAATTACTTGTAAAAAAGGGAAACGAGATGGGCATTTGATCCATTGTGGTTCACATTTTCCATGTGACAATATTATCGCTGATAAAATAGAATTTGATGAGTCTAAACATATCGGAATCAAAACTAGCAAGAATAATCGAGGTTCCAGTAAAAGGCTATTATGGAACCACAATAAAAGAAAACGTCTTTGGCTAGATAAACATTTACAGGAAGAAATATAGGTGAGATAAAGTTTACAATTAGTGTAGAGAGTGCAAGGAACAACTTCTATAATGTAGACAATGGTGATGGTAAATGGTTGGCATTATTAGTCTTGTAGGTGTTCTTGTTGCAGGAGGATAGCTAAAATTTGCAAGTGTTACCACATCTACTTTAACATGCCCTATCTTTATTATGGATTAGGAAGCTAGAATAAAGTAGTCATGCATCAATAGTTAATAATCAGTTTCATTTATTTGGGTTACACGTAGCACCATAGAGATCAATGACTCAAATTGTCTACATAGATTTGTTAGGAGTTGTGATGAATACATTATTGTCAGAATTTAGGTTAAACAAGTATGACTTGGGCCATCAGTTTGAGCATATTAAAAAAAAATTGGTTCTTCTTATTCGCTTCCATTATGCTTCAAGGTCCCGACAAGTATGAACAATAGGAAGAAAATCCTTCACATTGCCCTCTAAGAAGTATTGTTGTGGATATTCATGGAAATTATATACTAAATATGACAATTTGCAAAAATAGACTATAACCTTGCAATGATTAAATTATTTGACTGTGGAATGTAACAACATTGAAACATGGACCAAAGTTGAGGGATATATTACACTTGAGAAAAGGAAAAAATAGTTAAAAGATCCTTGCTACATAATTATTATGCAACATATCCAAACAATGACAAGGAACATAAGTTTGATGTATAACATATGATAATTGTGACGCACTTGACAATTGAGAGCTTAGATCATATTAAAGGAATTATCCATTTACATTTAATGGAAACTTTCACCAACATTAAAACCTTCGAGGCAATATGAGATCAAGGATTATATTAGCACTCTCATTCAAGTAATTCTTTAATCTTATTCATTTATGAACTTTAGGATAGATTTATATGAATTATATGCTCAAAAAAAAAAAAATCCCTTCATAACATGACACCATAGATTCATAGTGAAATAAGTGCTAATAGACAAATACTTGATAGTGTTTGCTACATGTATCGACAGTAAAATGCTTAACCATTCATTTGTTTTTATCATTGCATTAATGTTATTGTCATTCAAATTTGGAGAAATAATGCAATTCTACAATGATCTAGTACCAAAAGAACCTCACAACAACCTTGAAATAAGAATTATGATAATGCATGATTTCCTTTTATGGATTTACTATATGATAGTCGATGCACTCCTTACAACATCCATGGAGTGTACCAGTATGATGCTCTCTCAGTTTGCAAATTTGATCCATGAAGTAGATGACTGGAGTCCATAACTTTGACCTCACAAATATTGTCGGAGTGGGATCTAGACTATTTTCTTCAATGGCATAGTAATGTCTCGCTACACTTGGTATAATATGGCTGAAAGCTCAAGGTTTACTACCAACAATAATGTAGTTGGAACAATGTCATTCATCAGTGAATTTTTTTTCATTTATGAAGGAATGGATGCTTTGGACATTGAAAAGTGGAAAATAATGAAAGGAAGACATGGGGTTTATTGTCCTCAATGGTGTCCTTATGTGTTTGATTGTAGTTGAAAGGGAAGATTTTGTGTTTACACTCTCTTTCTTAAATTCTAGAATTGGGTTTCAACAATAGTTTGTCATATATTGGTCTGATGCAATTTCAATGGCCCTTTCTTACAAACAATTCACAAGTAACAGGTCTTACAAAGTTTCCTAAAAACACAAACATGATCACAAGCACTATCTCTGTGGTATTTTTTTAGCACAGTGGTATTTGGATGCTTGAATTCAAGATAGCATGCAAGGCTTCCATATCCTATTTTTTGGTAATGGTGATATATGTGTTTTTTGGGAAAATTTAGTGTTCTTCAAATGCCTAACCCAATAGACCTAGTAGCTAGTCTAGAAACAACAAACAAAGTAATTCATCACTTTTCCTATAGTTAACAGATAAGAGAAAGAAGAACAAAGGTACCAACTTGTAAATTTTTCTCAATCCCTCTCTCTTTTGATTGATTTCGCCACTCCTTTCTGTACTTAACTCACTTGGAAAGTACCTGCACACAAGCCGAGATAGAAACCCGTCAAAGCATACAATATGGATCTGTTAACTAAACATATCATAGAATCCAGAATACGATATAAATCATATAAACACATGAATGGAAAAAGCTTAGAATTCTTTATTGGTAGAATGACATATTACAACCCATGTAGATGCATGCTCGATTAAGTGTCATCCTTCCAGCTTCAAACCCTTCTCTCCTCATGAAGTAACAATTCGACATCATCACAATACTCTTACAAATCTCACTCAAACATCATTTCCTTAGCTCAAGAAGTTCCAACCTATACCAGCCTTTGAATGCTTGGTCAATTTATAGCTAAATGGAGGAGGTTAAGTCATTAATGGCCCTCATGAATGCTCTGCCAAAATTTGGAAGTGGTTCCATGGGGGAAGGGATAATGGATTAAGTTTCATTCATCCTCTCCCTCATCCAAATGCAAGCTCCATCCATCTGGAAACTTCCAAAAGCATCCACTGGATGAGGAATCCAATGGATTCATTTCAAAAATTCGATGAATCTTGGTCATCGCAAGTGAAACAAAGGCTAGGTGTGATGCATAGCACCGAGTCAGTGCAATTCTTGTATTGCATTGTAGCCTGAGAGAAGGATTCCTGCACTGATCTCCTTAGGGGCACTTTTTCGATGAATGGAGTCATGGAAACTCTTGGGAGGCAAGCATGAAGTAGGTTGACCTCATTAGGGAATGAAAACAACTGAATTAGGGATTGATGGAACCTAATAATAGTAATCTGAAAGTTTGGATTGATGTGTCCAAATTGACCTGTAACAGTTGCCCTCTAAAGCATGAAGTCGAAAATAAACATGTCAAGTGAGATGCTTTACCACTTGGAGAGAAGGTTTTGAAATGGAAGGAGACCTACATCAGTTACAATATATATATCATGATACTTTGATTTTTTCTCACAATTTAGCTGAGGGAAGGCATACCCATGCTCAGCTTTATAAATTTTCATTACATGTACAAATATAGTCGTCTACAGATGTAGACCCATGAATGGATGACCATGAATGTAAGGCCATTTTACATTTGATATAGTACTCTTGAAAAGTATATCGCAACCCCAATGGATGAAACTAAATCTGGGGTCTTCAATCTCATCTAATCTTTCGCTCAATGTACAAGTCTAACCATGTGAATAGATGATCTGAGGTTGAACATGGAGAGACATTGTCTGATTACCAGCCAATGATGTAAGACGTTAACAGATACAAGAGGAATCATCGATAATGATAATGAATGTCAAGGTACTGTAGTACATTCCACATGGTGTGAATAAATGATTTGATGTCAAACACCATACAAAGTCTTTCAGTCGAAGGCCAGTGATTTCAACCTATCGCTAGATGCGAGAAACTTGCCATTGATGTATGCAAGCCTCAAGGTACTGGAGGGGTGTTTCTAAGTCAACTTCTTGGATGATGTGCTGATGTAGACAAGAAGCAACTCATCGCAGGTGGGCCTTGATGTATCCCACATCAACAATGAGAAACGAGGTAAATTATTTTGGAGATGAAATACTGTCTAATGACACAAGGTTCAGGAATGGCGAGCATGAAAATGAAGGTTTATTGTATTGCAACGGATGAAGTTTTGAACTGAATGACTTCTCTTGACCAAATCGGAGACACTGAAGTGAACTGGTAACATTGACCCAAAACAAATTAACGGACGGTATGATAGACCAATGGTGTGATAACCATCAAGCTTAACGACCCAACCCACATCGTCACAGTGATGAGGTGAAAGTGTCATGTTCAAGAGCAACTTGCTACCATAAAGTGTTCTCGTGTTTTTCCCATTTTCCCCAGTCATTTCTAACTAGTACCTCTTTATTTTTAATCAAGCTTGAGGAGGATAACATATGCTTGTATAATTCCACCCTTCTGGTGAATCCGTTTCTATTTGATGTTTTAATGAGTCTAGCGAAGGTGAAACTTGGTCTTGTCTAGATGGACAAGTTTGTCGCTATTTGATGTTTTTAACGAGTTTAATGACAAAGATAACTTATTCCTTTTCACATTTAGAGAGTCTGGGACTAAAAGGAAACTCAAAATGTTCTTTTTCATAAATTTGTCTCTCAAGTCCGAAAAAGCATAAAACAATACAAGAGAGAACCTATTGATCATGTTTTGCCAACGAGTACCTTTTTCATAGTTAATATATCCCAGCCCGAAGAAGGGGTAAAACTATACTGAGTAGATATTGACTCTAATCCATTAATGAGCTAGAAACGACAATTGCTCGACAATATATGTTTAGAGAGTTTGAAAAGAGGTTAAAGAGGACTCCATTTTGAGGAACAAGTGGTGTCTAGGATAGAAACTGTTCTGGTGATGTTGGAACTTCTCAAAACATGTTTATTTATGTGAAGAGGTTGGCTAATAAGACCACTCATTGCAATTTTCCCTCAAAAAGGGTAAAACAACCAAGGGAAAGTGTATGATCAACCAAAGTGATGGTGGTGATGGGATAAAAACAACCAAGGCTCATCTGATGAAAGAGGCTGATAGAATGGAAATCACGGGGGTTAAACTAGAATAAGTTCATTTTTACACAAGCTTGAACCATAGGGAGCTATGCTAGGATTTGGTTTCATGTTTACACAAGCTTGCAATGAAAAACTATGCTTGGATTTAGTTTCATTTTTACAGAAGCTTAAAACGAAAAACTATGCTTGATATTGGTTTACATGCCCCCAGCATGATGAAAAGGAGAGTCTCCTGTAACCAAATGGAAGTCATTGTGGTGAAGCAGGACGATTATCCAACATCTCTTTGGCTTCATCTAGATAGAGACAAAGGTGAATGGGGTGATTCCCTTCACATAACCTACAAGGAAACTTAACTTTACCACTAGGTGCATGCCCCCCAAGCTTCATTACATTTATTTAAGTAGCCTACTCATAGCTATGAGGTAGATGGAATGAAGGTTCACTTACGAGATCAAGTGAAAGACTCGACTGGGATTTTATGAGATCTAATCAAAGACTCGACTTGGAACTTTGCTCTAGGGAACCTTGTTTCATTTTTTAATGAGCTTGACACAAGCCAAGGAACTATGCTCATTGGCCTGTTTCATTTTTCTAATGAGGTTGACACAATAAAAGAACTATCCTCATGGGAGTTGTTTCATTTTTTAACGAGGTTGACATAGTAAAAGAACGATCCTCATGTTCCTTAGTTTCATTTTTTAACGAGGTTGACACAAGACCAAGAACTTTCCTCATATTCGTTGTTTCATTTTTTAATGAGGTTGACACAAGATCTAGAACTATCCTCCGACTCCTTGTTTCATTTTTTTAACGAGGTTGACACAAGACAAGAACTATCCTCGTATTCCTTCATCACAACTCGTAAGAGGTCATGGAGGAGAGATTTGGTTCCAATGCCCCTAGTACATTTTGTACAACATCACTGAATTCATCGTAAATTGATGTAGGTATGGAACAGGTTGCCACATAATTAAATCATGGCAGGGATGATACCATTGGTACAAATGGACCATTTAGGGACGATGGTTAACTAGGAGCTATATTTGGACCGGGAAATGAAAGCTGGTCAACGGTGAAAATTCTGCCTTCATGCGGGAAACATATCACTCGAAAGAGTGTGGAAACAATAGCTCCCATGCCATAAACATTGTTGACACCTAATCCTCATGATTGGGTGAATTTATGTAAATAATTAAATTAGGAATGTGAACAATCACCAGGAGATGAACTGAACAGTCACATCTTATTATATATAACAATAACATATATGATGGAATATGACAAATCAATTTTTCTGCCTAATGGAGTTACTGCTTGGCCTGACATGGTATCAAATCCAGCTCCTTTTTTTAGCTCCTATGCCATGTAACTCCCTTATCTGACTGAGTTCCTGTACTGTCTGTGTTCTTTCTACCATTACCTGTGCTCTGCTCTCTACAAAGCCTGCTTCATGCAATACGCTGCCCATATATTCGTTGGTGCCAGATTTTGACATTTTCTGTCAAGCCTGCTACGTGAACGCTGCTAGCCTTGAATGCTGCTGCCATTTTCCTAAACAAACCCTACGCTGCAACGTTCCTCTGCATATGGAATCCTGCAATGTTCTAGCTATCCATACTATGATTGTGATTGAACCCTGCCTGCATGCCCTCCATTGTGAACAAAACTGCGCATGAGATCTTCGTTCAAACCGTCAGCCTCCTGAGATACACGATCAGTGCACCAGTGTTCTAACCATACAAGGAAACATTTTTTCTTGGATTCTATAATGGAGGCAGAGACTGCTTGAGTTTTTCAACCTTCTCTGAGTCAAAGACGCACAGAGTGTAAAGATACTTCTTACACCTAACCTTGAACTTCACTACTGGCGCTCACCGTTATCAACAC
>APFE030453634.1:120648-169739 GCA_000404065.3 Pinus taeda | reverse complement strand
ATTGCTAGTTAATGCACACAGATTTAAAATGTACAAGAGGCCTTTATCAAAACAAGAGTTCATTGATATTATCAATAAGATAGTGATGAAGGTAGAGCAAGTTCTAGCTCCTCCCTCATCAGGTCTCTGGAAAAGGAAAAAACAAAAGAATAAGGATTTAGGTGAAAACATCCATGAGGTTCCTAAATCCCATATTTGGGTTGAAAACCTCATAAGGCAGCCCAAGGGTGAGAAAAATGAAAAAGAGTAGAAGATCCCTGGGTGAAAACCCCTTGAGGCACCTAGCACAGATGTCTAGGCTGAAAACCTCTCTGAGGTAGCCTAGGTGTTTCCTTAAAAAATTGTAATAGTAAAAGAAAAAACATAATTGTTATTTGCAGGTGGGTGGAAAACACAAGCAATGAGAAAAGAGAAGATCTAGAGGGAACCCTGCCTCACATATATTCATCTCCTCCACTCCTTAACATGCATCCCTCCATCAATTCCATTTTTTTCACTTCATTGCTTCAATTCAAGTGAAGATTGTGTTTTCTAACATAATTACCTCAACCATTACCATCATCCCTGCATCCATATACACTCCTACTCCCTCTGTCCATTCATTACAACATCCTCATAGCACCATCCAACAACATGATCAAGAAATTCTAAGGGAGACACCAAACATTGCCAAGTGGTAATCCAGGAGCTCCACAGCAGCAACATCATCAATTCCAAGAGCTCCACAACAACAGTAGCATCAAATCCAAGAGCTCTAGAGCAACAGAAACATTCGATCCAAGAGCTCCACAATAGCAACAACAACATTAGATCTTCAGTGACAGACACCTGCAAAAGCTAATAAACCATCAGCAGACATCAGAGGATGAAGAAGAATCACCATCAGTAGTGCCTCTGATATTTGACAACTGCAGCATGGCATCAAGACTACAAATAAGTATCCTATTGACTCACTCATATGCATCATTTCATCAAAAGATGTAAAGGTTAAGAGGTAGTTGGTTTATAAGCGAAAAGGTGGAAAAAAGGAAATTCTTTAATAAGGAAGGAGAGAATACAAGAGTCCATAGATAGAGTATTTTTATGGAAACCATTTGAGAATTCTTGAAGAACTAATATTTGGGGTAGAAACACCAGTGCACCAAAGACTCAGTATACCTTATTTCTTGATGCAATCACTCATAGACTCAAGCAGTAAGGTAAAGGAAGGAAATTTGTAGTAGTTAGTTCACCATGGGTTGATCAGGATACTCATTAAGGATGACTTCCAAAACCTCAAGATGGATATAAAATGGTCAGTCTTCAGAGACTTATCAGTAGAGGATGACATCAAAAACCCTCCTGTATGATGTTAGTCCTTGTGTCAGTGAGGAGGAGGAAAAACAAGAAGAAGATATAGAGCTAGATGGGATGAGATTAATAAAGAAGAAACCAATGCAGAGGAACATGCTGAAACATGAGAATGATGCTGAAATAGAAGAAGAAACTAATGAAGTTGAGAAAGAAAAAAAAAGGAAGAAGATAAATAAAATAGAGAGGAAAGCTACAGGAAAAGGAAAACCAGCTAGCATGTATGGCCAACCTCTCATTGGAGGCCATCTAGTGTAGGATGCCAGCTAAATCCTATACTCCTTACCTCAGAGAAAAATGGCTACAATTTCATATTAAAACACTAGGACAAAGGGGCACCATGCCATTTCAGGACTGCAGACATACTATTGATCTTTTTGATCAAAGTGCACTACAGGATAGGGCAACGGGTGAGTTTTACTTGCACAATATGGCCCTCACAAACATGAATATTTGGGATCCTAATGCAAAGCTAGAAGATATACAATTAATGGTCTTGGCATCATGGATGAACCATGAGAATTCAAGGGAGAAAAACAAACCTCTTTTTAATCAGAGCTGAACAATCAAATCCCATGGCCTTAATCAACACCCATAATATAATTGAAAATGATCCTTAGCTGGCACTTAGATATCTTTCTGCCCAAAAGCAAGCAATTTCACATTTTGAAAATATGTTTAGGTTGTTAATAGTTGATAATACACATGCTTGCTAAAGGAAATGGAAAAACACTGCCACATGGCTTCAAGATCAGAGAATATCACTCCCCTCAAAGTTTGAGAGAGGCAGTCAACAAGACACCTATGTATAAGAAATCAATGCAAAGGTTGAAGTCAATTGAATAGGCATAAAACTTAGTCCACCACTACTCTTAGGGATGCAAGAAGGGAGAAAAGAAGAAGAGGAAAAGAGGGAGTGGGAAAAAGTAGAAAGGAAAGTAGGCTTCTATAAACAAGAATAAGAGATGATAACAAAAGCATGGGATGTCAAAGAGGCTACCTGAACCATGAAGGACATGGAAATTGACTAAGTTGCTCATAGGATGAGCAACACTTTTAGTAGGGGGGATGATGAGCCTTATCATTGAGCAATTATATGGGCCTTAATTGTCCTTAATTCACCTCCTAGCTTAGTCAAACCAACTATTCTCACAACTTATTGCATAATTTTGATTATATTTTGTTTATGAAATGAGTTAGAGTTGTATATGTTGCTTTGTGGTCTAATGTGCATGAAATGTGGGAATAAAGGATAAAAACAAGGAAAATGCAGGTAGAAAGGATAAAAGAAAAGAACTATGGCAAAGACCTTGGTAAATAATTGAATGAGACAAGGGAGAGTAACTATAGGAGGTAAATCCTCCTCATTTACTACCCCTCCATTCGAATATTCCACCATCAGTTTAGAGTGCACACAACCATCACATTGAAGACTAAAATACAGTTGAGCAAGTGAAAGTGACACAAACCAATTTTCCTTGAGTTAGAGGCCAAGCCTCCCTAATGGGAAGGAAGTTGTTAGAGACTTCAAATGTATAAGTAGAGAGGCTAAGAACCTCAGTAGGATTTAGATTTTCTATTGTAAAACTTTGTTTTATTTCTGAGTTGCAAAGACTTGTGACAATTTTCTCTATAATCCATGGTTTTTCTAATAAGAATGAGTTATGTTTAAGCAAGCTATGAGTTAACTCCAAGGGCTAACGCTCTTGGGTTAGGGCCCGACTCAAGTAGCCAAAGCACCTCTTTACTGTACATGTATGCTAGCATATAGTTCTGTTATGTTTATTTTCTTAAGTAGTTTCACGGTTTTCTAATCATTTGCTTAAGTACCTTATGCTTTACATTGTTTATTTGCTTAAGTGGTTTCACTTTCATTACAACAATATAGCATAGATCATGCATGGTTTTCTTGTTCATCTGCTTTAGTAGCAGCATTTATTGTAGTTTACCTTCATTTATGCCTTCTTTCAGTTCACAGGTTAGTTAGAGGAAAAATATCAGTATCAAGTTGTGCGTAGGTGTCTTGGCCTCATATCCTCCCTCTGGGACCATGAATTGAGGCAAAGACCCTTCAGCAGCCCCAAAAAATAGGTCTTTGGTTCTCACATGGGCTATGGAGTTCAATGTTTAAAGTAGTTATCTTTTCACACACACTGGTTCTCTCTATCATTTTCATTTGAAACTTCCTCCACATGTTCCTCACGCATCGCTTCATCACTATCCAATCACCAACAAACCTTCACAATCACAATTTGATTCACTATTTTCTCCAACTGCTACCTCGCGTGGAGTCCACCACTCAATTTAAGTCCCCACCATTGATTTTCCTCGCCTGATCTAATTGCAATCGTGTCACCTACACACCTTTAGGTGCTTGAAACCCCCACTGTTGATATGCCTTTCCTGATCTAATGGTTCTCGCTTCACCCAATCGCCAACTATATTGGTTGATCTACATCGTTGGTTAGCCTCACTTGATCAAACGACTATCGCAAAATCTTGCATGGATTTATGTTTGATCATTATCTGCTTGACGGCACATGATGAGAGTGGTTTCTTCGTGCTACATGTCGCCCAGTTAGGCTAAATGTGAAAATTTTTAGAAAACCACTTACACCTTTGAGGGTGCACAATAAATAGCTTACCACCCTATAAACCCGCTTTGTCATTTCTGCATGCTTCTTTTAACCACGATCTAATATCAGTTGTCCATCTGCCGATTAATCTTGTCAATCCATCTCTTGACTTAACCTCTGCAATATAATCTCAGTCATCCATCTCCGGTTAACCATGTTCATTCATCTATTCACTCAACCACCGTGATATAATCTCCACCGTTCATCTTGTTAGTTAACCCTGTTCGCCCATCTATATACGTATCCTCCTGTGATCCAGTCTCCATCGTTCATTTGCCTTTCACCCAACCGATCCAACGGTTTTTATGCAATGTTGCTCCCTCATGTCCTCCTTTCACTAATTTAGACCTTTGATTGTTTTTTTCTCTTGAAACTTGATTTAGACTAAGTTTCTTTGCTACACCTTAGTCTAGTTTTGATGCTCTTTACTTCTACAACTTAGATAATTAGCATTAGGTTAGTGTTAATTTAGCAATTCTCCTTAGCATAGTTGTTTAATTGGTTAGTTACGCTATGGTGTAAGTTTAGCATTTCATGTTGTTTTCTTCATTACTACAGTAGAGTAGCTCTCTCTTAGAATATGTTTTCTCTCGTTCCATTAAATAATTAAGCTTCTTCTGACCCTATAGAAGTTTTGATTAGAATCCCTGTGGTCTCTTACCAGAGAAAAAGTGACAACAAGCAAGACCTTCACTTCTACTTGTGCATATATAACTGTCACCTCCAAGTTTCTACGAACCTCGGGTTGATAAGTAAAGCTAGTAGCCCTTGGAGTTGCAACATTATTGTTGCAATACCTAGGCTCATCAATTATGAAGGACTGTATAAGGTTCCATTCAAATATTTATTAAATTCTAAACTTGGGATAGTTATATGAAATATTTCCACTTAAGGAATTGAACTTTGATAGAGTGGATTTTCATTAGATGTTATATTTTCATTGGTTAAAGCTTTGGTTTAAGAAGGTTTTACAAAGCAGGAATATTAAAATTCCTTGGACATTTATATGAGATGCAATTTTTTTGGCATAATGTGGGTATATGTGGCTTAGGATGCATCATTATGGTATATACGGATTAGGCTGCCATCATTTGGTATTAGAGCAGAATAAGGAAATTCTATGTGAAAAATTCTTTGAGAAAAGTTATAACATAGTTATGTTTTGAAGGTATGTATATAGGCAAGAGGAGATCAGATCTTAAATATGACAAATAATAGGCACATAGATATAAAGTGTAGTCGAATTTTTAGATGCAAAGAAACAAAGAACAATCCATTCAAAGTGCAGGTGAATGGTAGAACAAGATCTTGTAGAGTTCTTGAAGTAGCATAAGAAGGTGAGAAGATTGCAACAACCTAGAGCAAGGAGTGCTCAATTGGTTCCAGAAGAGAGAACCAAAGAGATTCCAAAAGACTAAGCTCAAAGGTGAGAAGCTTAGTGAGGTATCGTATAGCAGGGAGGACTTGATACTGCAGAGGTGTTGTTGCATCTCACGAAAATTTCATAAAGGAAATTCCACAGAGGATGTGGGTAGAATTTCTAAGGGATGAAGAAAGCTAGTAGGAATTTCTGAGTGACAAAAGAGGTGGCCAAAACATAGTATTTCATTTGTGATTGAAATACAAGAGGAAAATTGTGTTCTTAAAAGGTGTAGATGAGTTGAAGCCTGGAAAGAGCAAAGAGAATTGCTGAAAGAGGTTTGAGAGAATAGAGAACCAAGTGCTTGCCAAAAGTCCAAGTACAGAGGAAATCTATTTGCAAAGCAGAACAGGCTGAAGTTCTAGGTGAAGATGAAGATTGGAGATCTGTGAAAGATCTTACGAACCATTGTGTGAATTCAAGACAACAAGAAGTTTACTTTGCTTTAGAAGGAATTATTGTTAATTATCTAAACTTTTTGACAAATTCAGATCAGTAGGAGGATATGAAACCTTGTAATTTTGAATCTAATAGTTTTCATGTGATTACAGGTTTTGGAGAGGATGAGTAGTCTTTTGAAGCTATCAAAAGTATGGAACAATATATTTCAGAAGATAAATACTCTAAAGTAAAGAATGATGGAGAATGTCTCTTAAATGAGAAAAGCAGTGAATTATTGCAGCAGAAAGAATTTAGTAATGCATTGATGTTTGGAGTTGTTATAACACAAGAACAATTTCTTGCGAAAAAAGGAGATGAAATTTAGTCTAAATAACTGACATGTGAAGCAACAATTGAGACTTTTGTACATTGTAATTCTGAAACTAATAATTTGTGTCTAAATGCAGGAATTATAAGTGATGATGAAGTACTTATGAAGTGTGAAAGAGAAATTGTATTGCTGAAGTATTTGTCGGAAAACTCAGAGTATGGCAGAGTGATTGCAGATGAAGGAGTTCACTACTCTGGACAAGAGCAGAAAGACATCATTGAAGCAGTTGGTGTGGAAGAGAGATTTGCTAAGAGTCTCGAGAGTTCTTTAGAGAATTCTTTAGAGAATTCTTTAGAGAGGTTGAGTTAGCATACTAATGTGCTGATAGAGAAGGAAAAATCAGAGTAGCATACTAAGATGTTGCCAAAAGAAGAAGAGGCACTGAGGCCTTATGTTTTTCATTTTAATAATTGTTTTGTGAGTGTAGGTTTTTTTGTGGATGCTAGAGAAAATTTGGCACATATGAGCAGCAAAGTAAAGATGGAAGATGAAGGAAAATATGCTAGAATTAATGAACAACATAATAATGTAATTGAGAGGAATCAAGTACAAGGGGAATTGGAAAAAAAAAATACTTTTTGGAAGTAAATTTACAGATATTGAATAGAGTTTGTTTGGAATATCACAAGAGGGTAAGGGTGAAAGGATGGTAGTAAGAATCTGACAACTTCAAAGAGAAGATAATGAACAATAGGTTGAAGATGAGTGGACAGAGTACAACAACAAATTGAAGAGTATGTACCAACTCAAGGATGTGCTAGAGAGAGAGATTGAAGAGTTATGGAAGTTAATGATGAAGGGTTCCAAATGGAGGAGATTGAAAGCAATACGAAGAATGATCAGTCAGAATTTGAAATTGATTGACATGGAGAGGAAGATGAAATAGAGAGCAACAAACATAAAACAACAACAAAGGATCAGAGAATTCAGACAACTATAAACTAAAGTTTGGGACCTAGGAGGTTTTCTATCAACGTATGAGAACACATGATCAGGAGATCATGAATGTTTTCAACCTTGAGAGTCTAATGCATGAACATTTGGCTCAAAAATATCATTGTATTTTAGTATACATTGGGGGTCTTGTGTTTTCAAGGAAGTTGGTTTCCTGATTACTAAATTGATTTAATTATTAAGTTTTTAAGTAATTTTATGGGAGATATTAAGAATGGGATTTAAATAAGTATTGTGAGGCATATTTGTAAATGTTCTCGAATGTTGGAGAACATGATAGATTTAGGCTAGTTAAGATTCCATAAGGATTGAGAGATTTGGAAATCACTTGTAAATCTTAGATTAGGACTTGGTTTCATGATTTTGGGGATTAAAGACAATCCTTAGGATTTAGTTAAGTTGTGGAGATCCCTAAGGGATCATTAAGAGATTTTAGGACTTGATGAGCAGATTAAGGACCTGAACCAGGAAATGGGTTACAAAACTTTTTTGTATAAATGCAAATCTAAGAGGCATAGAAGAGGGTTATCTAGCTATGAATTAGTTCAAGAGTTAGTAGCTAAAGAGTTAGATAGGGTTTGATTGTAATCCGATAGGTAGGAAAGGAAAAGGCCACTGATTAGGAAATCAAGCTTGAGAGAGAGAGAGGATTATTATGTAATTATTTGTTTATATATATACACATAGAGTTAATTTTGAATTGTGCAAGTGTGAATGAGTAATCTAATGATAAATTGTGTGTGAGTTAGAAGTAATCTGCGTAACATAGGTTTGCAAGTGTGCAGAACCATAGACAAAATACAGAGAGGAGTGTTATGGGTTTACACAGAAATGGTATTGGAGAAAACCCTTTAATGTTACGACAAAGGTAGAACTGTAAGATTTCCTAAAATCTAAGGATTATGAAGGAAGCGTAAAGGGGCAAAGGAATGAAGTAACATAGTGGAGATCGAGATCAAAACAATAGAAGACCAAAGGCAAGAATAAATATACAGTCAGAGAATTGAGAAGACTATTCTACGGTGAGACGTGGAAAGAATTAAATAGCAAGCACAATCATTTGATCATTCAGATCAACGAATGAGATCGAGGGAGATAGATGGCTAGAATTAAGTCACATAACATAAAGTCAAGAAATGAAGAGATCATATGAATCCATGTGTTAATGGACATGGGGTTGTATTCACAAGGGGTAAGTGGTATATTGTGCACCCTAAAGGCTATAAATAGTATTTCTAATTTCTACACGATTAACTTGAGGGGTTGACATGTAGCACACAATGGAAAGATAAAACCACTTTTCTTGCATGCTCTCGGTCTGATATCGATTGTGTAACATTTCACATGATATTGCACGATAATCATTGGATCGAGCATGATTGGTCAATGGTGGCAATTGACCAAGCTAGTTGGCAATCAGGTGATGTGATAACAATTAGATGAAGGAATGAGATCGACGACGGAGGTTGAAACACTAAAGAGAGCATCGATATATGTGCAAAGGTTTGTGGAATTGCGGAAAGGTAAATTTTAAGTGTGGGCTATGAGATATTTTTATTATAGAAGAGTTATAATAGAAATGAGTGGAATAAATGTATTGTGGTTAATGTTAGGCTAAACTGAAGCCGAAGTTAAAAGGGTATGGTTAATATGCACAGTAATAAGAATTAATCAAAGATTATGAAGGAATGTATAAGGTTTCGCTCAAAGGTTTATTAAAGTCTAAACTTTGGATAGTTATATGAAACAGTTCCACTTAAGGAATTGAAATTTTATAAAGTGGGTTTTCATCAGATGTTATATTTCTGTTGGTTAAAACTTTGGTTTAAGAAGCTTTTACTAAGCAGGAATATTAAAATTCCTGGGACATGTATATGAGATGCAATTTTATTGGAATAATGTAGGTGTATATCGCTTAGGCTGGCCTCAAAGGCTCAACCGCTTAACGAACTCTACTAAAATGAGGTTCTCTTGGCTCTCACTATCAAAAATGAACTACAACAGCAAACCCCTCACCCACACCTATGAGTGGAAGAGACTCTCCCACCGCTCTAGATCTTCGGGCTCAATATTATGGAGTTTACTGGTGGAAACTGTGGCATTGGGATATGCGTCAATATTTTTTCTTCCCTTTTTTATTCTCATTATCAAGTTCTAGCTCGGAGTCATAACATGCATTAGACTCTGAAGCTTTCATCTCAGCCACCAATGACTGCTTGGCGTGACACTCATTTTTTTTGTGAGTCGGGATCTTTTGGAACTCACACCACATTTGTATGTCCTTATTCATCTTCATGGTGTGATTATTTTCATATGGATTTGATGGGTTGTTTTGGCTCACTACACCTTGGATCTGTATTTTGTTCTATGTTTTAGGGGCGCTCTTTCCTTACTTCTAATTCGTGGATCCAAAGTCATGCTTCATGTCTTTAAATTTTTGTTCAATCATAGCAACATAATGGTATACCTCACCAAGAAAGCGGATGCCTAGAAAATCCATTTCTTCTTGAATGTATTTGTGTAGACATCCACTGTACTTGAGCACCATATGTCACTCAAAGTCGTTGATACCCAACTTTGTGTGTAAAGTATGAAAATTATTTGTGGGCTCATGCACATCTTGGTCCCTTTTCTGTCATAGCATGCTCCATTATATGTACTACTCCTTATAGCTCCCCATGGGGTGATATTGTTCCTTCACAACATCTCAAAATATTTCCAAGAGGGGACAGTTGTAAACAAAGAGGGTTCACGACCATTTTTCTCGTAATACATTTCCCACTAGTCCTTCACATGGGGGGCAACCTTAAGAATTTTAAAATTAATAATATCCCTATTAGAGAAACTATGGATAGAAAAATAACCTTCCTATAGATTCAACCATTTACCTAAACCTTTTGCATCTATTTTACCTTCGAATATAGGGATATCAAAGTTCACTTTTACTTTGAAGGGGGTGATGCCGCCAGAGTGACTATTGGATGCAGATGCATCATCGATGGGCATCCATCAAAGAATGTAGGAAAAAATTTCCATCATATCGGTCTTTTTCTGCTCGAGGGCTTCTTCAAGTAATAGTTTGATATGATCTCCTAGTCCCTCATTCTTATTTTCTTCTACCATGGGAGTTCATCAGTGTGGACGGGGATGATATTAAAAATGCTTGACCAGCTCAAGTCCCAACTCCTTATACCCCATCCTTATTAGGGACATGTATAAAAAAATAGAGAAAGAGAATATCGCTCTTATAGCACTGATCTAGATCTATAGGAATGAAATTAAATAAGGATATAAAAAAACACAAAGATACAATGGAAACAAAACTTCAATTCATTAATAATAAAGTATTAAAAAATATTTGCAAGGAGAATGGAAATAAACTAGCTCAGGCGATGTTAGCTTATCTATGAGAAGATATGTGGTGACAACATGCTTTCTAAATTTTTTTACAATGAGGTTTGAAGGCCTATTTATTATTGAGAAGCAATGGAAAACCCTAAACATCAAAAAACCTAATCAAATTAGATGAAGCACCAAAAGTCAATCGGCCCTGTTGGGGTAAAATGGTACATCAAATTCCCTGGGTCATAACTTTGGCATACAATCTCAGTTTGATGTGTACAATACCTCGATAGAAATATAAGGACTAGAAATTTCCACTATAAAACCCCATTAAAAGTTTGATATTTTCCCATTTTCCAAAAAATGGTTATTTAAGGCCTCAAAATGACTCTTGAATTACAGGACCTAAAAAATTGCCAAAAATAGTAAACTTTGTTATAATTAAGGAAACTAAAAGAAACAATGGTGGAGGTCGAAGTGGAATAATAGGGAGGCCACCAATATATACATGGATCATCCCTCCAAATTTTCAACACAACTAATCTCACTCCTTATTATGACGACAACTTGGCCTTCAAGTTCAACATTAAATAAAAAGGCTAAAGAAGGTTTGGATGGAGGAGCACTCATGAAGGCCAAAAAACTAGTGGCTCACATATTCAATAGAGTAGATTAACCTTCACTTTCATATACCTCTAACCATTGCTCTCATACCACACCTAAACATAAATATTTTTATGGGAAATGAAGTCAATTTTATTATAATTATCACGCAAATGATGTACATAATGTACATATAAACATAATAAGAAAACCATTGATTTAGTTTCTAGGTTTCCTTGGACTCGTTGACAGTGTTGGAGCTGCCAACATTCAGGGGATCTCCTTGGCATGAAGTCACAACTAGACCTCACATCGTTTGGTGTAGGAGTCCCATCAGGTACGATGGCCTCATTTCCATTATCATAAAGATATGCCTTACATATTTCTTGTTAGCATGTGAGAGTGGTTTGCTTTGTCTTCAAACAACAAGGTTCTCATGACTAGTGAGTGCTTAGTGTTGCTTGTGTCAAATTTATTTCATTGCATAGGGAGAGGGTGGAAGTGACTCTCAGGTTGAAAGGCAATAGTCCCAACTATACTAGAGACACACAACACATCAAGACATGTGTAGCTTCTGGCGGAGTAGTCCACATGGATACGGCGGTCACAAAAACAAAATGAATAGATAGCACTTACAAGACCCAGTGGAGTATTCGAAATGAGTGTGGCAACTGTTATAACAAGTTTACAAGGATGAATCTATCGAGCATCCAACGAGATAGCCCACATCGGTGAGACAATGTTAACAAGTGATACAACACATTTCCAATAGCATATGTACTAAAACAACAGGAGTAGTTTGATTGTCTTATTATATAGGTAAAATCAACATGCAACACAAGGATTGAAAGAATAGGCTTAGAAACGAATACAATACATGTGTGAAAATGCAATGTCCTATTAACATGATTCTGAATTAAGTGAAAGTTCCAAGACACATTCGTACAACATTACATCACTAACCCTGATAGCAGGGCATTAGAGCCACTGCTCACTCCTCAAAGAAATGATTATAGATTCTGAAGGCTATGTGGGAGGAGACAAGGTGAAAAACTCCTTTACATCTGCAAATGAGGGGTATATATAGCCAAGGGTGAAATTTACCCTTGTGACTGTTCGAATTCCCTCATGACTGTTTGAATTACATGACTATTCAACTTTACAAGTGGGTCGCTTGGACTTCCATGTTACATTACATTAATTACAACAGTACGTCCCATAGTAGTGATGTGGCTGAGATGACTCATGACATGACTCTACACGATAGTGTTGGTATGTTCATATTGATGATGGTGTCCATGTTGATCTACAATGTTGTTGAGTTGTGAGTGTGCTCTTGGCGTATCATAGCTTCACCTCTGTATGGAAAGGTGTTTGAAGTATTTGATGGTCTTTGTGTTCACGTAATAGTTCATGCATGGGCATGTGTCTCCTTCACTTACCAATTGGTACACTTCATGTGTTCGTCCATTCGTGAACAAGTCTCCTAGCATGCTCTCCTTGTTCATCATGTTTGTCATCATGCCATGTCTCATCCATGTACCTGTATCTGCAATTGCTCATGACGAGACGGCATCAAATCCAGAAATATCCTAGTCTACCATGATGCACCATCTTTCGCTATTGGGTATAGGTGACTGAGAGAGAGGACATGACTTAAAGACTAGTAGAGCACATTTGAAGCTGGGATCTAGGCTTCAAGAATTGTCAATGAAAATTGCACAGAGGTCATTGGGAGGTTGAGATGGGAAATCTAGGTCACTACTGACTATTTGTGGGATTTGGTTTGGCTACAGGGCATATCTACACAATTTTTCCATGGAGATAGTGTGGGTGAAAGGGGGAGACAAACACTGAAAACTTTACAATTTCTTCGGGGAGGCTGGTAGTGGGAGGCTGCTAGAAAAAACTGTGCAAATTTAGGAGGCTAGCTTACAGGGTATCCCTACACACCTTCTGGGCTGAGAGGGATGTTGGCTAGCTGGGATATTGTTCATGAAAACTAAGCAGTTTTCAAGAGGAGCAGCATGTCGGATGACACGGTGAATGGCTGAGAAAACTATGCAATTTTTTAGGGTAACGCAATGAGTGGAAATGGGTGTCTCTTTGAAATGTCTGTTCAATATTTTCAGTTAGCTGAATCGGGCATGCTTGGCATCTTCTCAACAATTTTTTGGAGGAGTGAGGCACGAGGTCAATGCCTGATCAAACTCTCTAGTTCACCAGTAGGAGGCTTGGTAGATTTTCTTGCGGGAAGCACATATTGAGATGGCTTGCTGAGAAACTTTTGTGTTGTTCTGGGTGACAATCAATTAGATTGACTCCAGGATTGGACAATGTAGACTACTTGGGAGGCAACCTTAAGCTCTACGTAATTATGGGCAGGAGTACATGATCACTGAGGGCAGAGACTGCACGGTGCAACTTAGCGGAGGTCTAGTTATTAGGGGATGGTCCAGTTGACAAAGTTTTAGCAAAATGAATGAGTGTGTGTGTGAGTGAACTTGTGCATTCATGACCTTACAAACACACACTAAACATGACTCGACCACAAAACATCTCAAACCACTAAGACAACATAGACTCAATGTGACTGACCGACGGGTGCGAGCGACAAGCGCGAAACTTGAGATAGACATTGGGATGACATGATGACACTTGTGCGAAAATTCTTACAACATCGTGTGTGAGTGAAATAGACATTTACATATCAAGCACAATTCAAACACAACCTTCAACATCACTAGAATGAGGTTGCAAGCATGACATAGCAATCAACATGTCGAAGATGATAGTTGGTCAAAAAGGTGAAAAGGAAGCAAGACATGTAGAAGAAACACATAAAATGACTTTTTGTGTTTGTGCACATGCATGTTACTGAGGTTAGGATGATATGATAATGACAATCAGTCTTGCAAACTCAACGAAGAGGTGTACTTCGAAAGGTGTTCTTTACTTAACATACTTACCCTCAAGACAATGATGTATCTAATGGATTTTGCATGCAGTCCTAATCTTTTCGATTACTTGGCTCCTTCACCCTTCTCCTTGACTCCTTGGAAGAAATTTCAGCATATCACCCTTTCATGTAGTCACTGAGAAGCAGATTTGTGCAATTTCAGCGGAAAATGATTGCTGCCAGAATGAGGCCCTGGGAGGCTTGTCTGCACGATTTCTTCATGCAAGATAGACACAAAAACTTGGACAACATTGTGCATTTTTTAGGCACAGGACACTGATGCAGGATGGGGGTCCCTAGAGGACACCACTACGCAATTACTTAGTGCAGTGCAGCTGGACTACTCTACACATTTTTGAAGAGAAGTGTTGGCTACTTGACTGCTCTGCACATTTTTGGAGAGTAGTGTTGGTTGGTGTCTCTATGGGTTGTGGGATTTCAGTAGGCAAGGGGAGTTTGTGTCTCAATAGGCTTCAAGGTTTCACCAGGTAAGGGAGGTTGGTTTCTCTGCAAAATATGAGCTTTTAGCAGACAAGGGAGGAAGCTTAATAGTTGCAAAAGGAAATCGCACATTTCTGAGAAGCTGGATGAGGCTAGGTTGCTCAGGAAAATGTTTAAGTGTGAAATAAGTGAAATATATGCAAACATTGATAGGAATTAACTATAATCGCACATAGACACTTAGTGACACAATGTAGACCATCCAGAATGCATAAGGCATACCTTTCTTAATGCAACAACCTCTGTGAGATGAGTGCGTGAAGTGAGAGTGAAACATGTTTATGTGATGAGAACCGCTCATGTGCACTTGCTTTCCCTTGAAGTAAAACAACATTCCCTATGCCCGATGATGACACATGTTGCATAAATATGAGAACGCAGACAACTCTTAGGATCAAGGAATGGAGATTGAAATCATCAACTTACCAATAAGAGACCAAGGATGATCGATTAATGAATCTAAGGTAGGATTTGAAATTTGCATGTGAGCCAACATTTTGGAGGGTGGTTGCAGCCGCTACAACACTTGGTGACACACTAGTATGACTCCAGCTCCCTTAATCGACCTTATTTCATGAAAATAAAGTCTAACCCTTCCAGAAGTATTGCTCAATTCTTTGATCGTGATGGTTTCTGCATTACCTTTTGTGATGTAGTCCCTACCATTCTTTTGATCAGTCATCACACATTCCAAGCTAAGTCAACTTAGTTATTTCAATTGGGGATGAGGGGTATATTGGTGAAAAAGTAATATAATTGTTAGAGTTTAAGTTTAATCTCTAGTATTTCTCCGCTGCTAGTAGGCCTGGAGGGTATCGTAATAGAGTCATGTAGGAACATAAGCATTGCTCTACTACCAATGAGCCTAGTCAATACCCCGGCGGAGTTACTTTCATCACCTCCCTGTGTAGGAAGCATTTGCCTTCTTTTGCCTTATTCATTTTTCATTTTTTTTCAAGAATTATGCATAGGCACTTATTTATTTCAAAGACAAAAGAGGGATCCCCACTTATTCAGAGTAGAATAGGTTGTTCCTTGATAGAAGTATGTTATGTATGCCTATGACATACATGTTAAGGCTTTCCCCCTCACCTTACTCTACTTGACTGAGCTAACAAGAGTTAACCGAAAACAACCGACTAGAGTAGGTGGTACTAGATAGAGTGCAAGAATTGTGTTTTCACCAAGACCCACTCTGAACAGAACATATTTTCCATCAAGGCATCATCAACTGAAGACAACAGGTTTTTCATAAAGAGAGATGACAACAGATAACCAAATGCTGATAGTTGTACTCGTCCTCTTAGATTTTACCATCTTATCTAGAGATCCAAACACAATTTCGCAAGAGGCTAACCTATGGATACAAGAAAAGAAAGAAAAAAGAAAAAAGAAGAAGTAAATCGAAAGAAAAAACAGTAAGAAAATCAAGCAAGCAAACTAAACCAAGTAACCAAGTAAACAAACATGCAAACCATAAAGCAAAGAAAAGAAAAGAAGAAGACATTGCTCCTACTCCTATGCTAAATAGTGCATGGAACTACTCACCTGAAGTAATATTTCCAATTCAGCCACCATTGCATTGGCCAGCCCATGTTGGTGAGGGTATGGTTTGTGAAAAGAACAATTCAGTGAACCAACAAGCATGAAATATATAACAATGAAGACCAACACACTTTGAGCTTAAATGCATCCATAGAAAAGAAAAAGTGAAAGATCACGACATGCACTCTGTGGACTTAGCATGGTTTTGTCTTACACTACATGAAAATGTTAAGAATATGCACTCTCTTGACTGTGACATGCAAGAAAACATGAGAAACATATAAAACTTACATCGTGGAAGTGTGCTTGTTGTGTAAGATTCCTCTAATGCATGGTTGTTGGGATTACATGATTTGAGTGGAGGAAGTGACATCTATGTGGTGGATAGATATTCAATGTGTACAAATGAGTGATGAGGAGCCTTGGGTAGTTCAACAATTTGCTGATTAGAAGTGAAACCAACCTCAAGATAGTGAGGACCTAACATAACCATCTACTCAGGCTGAAGTGCCTTGATAGCCAGTGGGGTTTCGACTTCATCGACAGATAGATCATCATAAACAAGTGGCTTTGAGAGATCAACATCGATAAAATCAACATTGTGATCGAATACAGGAGTAAATAGATCACAACAACTATGATCAGAAAAATCAATGAGTTCATCGAAACCCTCATGATCAGATAAATCAAATAGAGGGGCAAATGAGAAGCAACAATTTTCACCCTCTACATTTCCGAAAAAAGTAGATGAAAAATCAAGTGGATTTTCAATGAATAATTTGTCCTCTCCGCTGTCACATGATGGACTGACATCAGGTGTGTTTTGCGAATGATCACAATTAGATGCATCCATGGGTGCATTTACATAAGGAAAAATAGATATAACAGAATCACCAAATATGTCACGAAAAAACAGAGTAGACATGGATAGAAGGAATTCACCTTCCGCTATGGGTTGATGTTAAGATTCCTAGCCATACTCATAAATGATAGTGTAGGTTGGTTGTGCAATATCAACTCCATCGATGGGTTGATCCTCATTCACAACAAGTGTAGAGTCTGGAACAAGAGAACACAATGTAGCGCAAGTCGAAGGATTAGCAGAATGCAAAGATGAAGGTTGAGGTAACAAGTGCATGTGACAACCAATGGGCTTCCCAACCAAATCCGCATAGAAATTAAGGGTGGTGATAGTGGGAGGATGTGATAGTTGAACATATGTGTGTGCATGTTCTCCCACGTCACTCTACATGTGTAGAGCCATTTGATGAGGGGAAGTTGGACAATCACTTGTGACAACGAATGTACTCACTTGTGATTGCATAGCTCCATCACCAAAGCATGCAGAGTGGAGTTTGAACTTCAACTTCATTTTTGGATAGAATTATTTGTGAAGGAAATATTCAAACTTTTCCTAAAGATATTGGAATTTCATCTATTTTTTCAGAGCTTCAAAATGGAGTACACGGAAGCACTACCACAAATCCATAAGTGATTCATGTGGTGTCTTATGTTGTTTTAACAATTTTCTGTCAAGAGGTTCATGATGAAAACAATGGAAAGTAGATTAGATTAGATCACTGAAGTGATTAAATGAGTGCATGCAATTGTGACGCAAGATATGGCACCATTGTTGTGTGGATTTGCAAAGTGTGGTTGAAAGCAGCATACTAACCTCAACTTCATCAAACTCCTTTGCATCCTCCAACAATGGAAGGAAATCATGTAAGTGCTCAGGACAGGCCACTTCCCCTTCACCGTCGTACATGAATTCCGACAAGATATCATAAAAATCCTTCGTGATATTAAATGGTTGTGCATTAAATAGGAATCACGGAGGGTGGACTCTAATGATATCCATGACAGGTGTGCAAAGATTCAAAATAGGATGTGTAGACTCAACTTCTCATCCGGCCCTCCTTCTAGAGCTAGAAATATTGATGGTGTTGGACCCACCAATATTCAAGGGATATCCCCAGTATGAAGTCCCAACTAGACCTCACACTGTTTGGTGTCGGAGTCCCATCCAATACAATGGCATGTTTGCCATTATCTTAAAGATACACCTTAGCTCTTGCTTGTTAGCACATGACAATGGTTTTCTTTGTCTTTGAATAATAAGGTTCACGTGCCTTGTGAGCTCTTAGTGCCACTGGTGTCAAAGTTCTTTAACTACAGAGGGAGAGGGTGGAAGTGAGTCTTAGGTTGAAATGGAATAGTCCCAACTCTACTAGAGACACACAACACAACAGGACATGAAAAAATTCCAGTGAAGTAGTCCACATGGATGCAGCAGTCATAAACACAAAGTGAATAGATAGCACGTACAACACCTAGAAGAATAGTCCACACGATGCAACGGGCATTATAACAAGTTTACAAGAATGAATTTATCGATTTTCCAGCGGGATAGCCCACACAAGAAAGGCAGTGTTAAAAACTGATACAACACATTTCCAATAGCATATGTACTAAAACAACCAAAATAGTTCAACTGTCTTAATACAGGTTAAAGCAACATGCCTTATAAGTGTTCGAAGAATAGTCTTACAGATGAAGACAATACATGTGTAAAAAAGTGCTGGCCTATTAACATGCTTCTGAATTAAGCGAAAGTTCCAAGACACATCCGTACACCACTACATCACTAACCATGATAATGGGGCATTGGGGCCACTGCTCACTTCTCAAAGAAATGATTATAGACTCCCAAGGCTATGTGGGAGGAGCCAAGGTGAAAAAGTCCTTTGTTTGTAAAAATGAGGGGTATATATAGCCAAGAGTGAAATTGACCGTTGCGACTATTCAACTTCCCTCATAACTATTTGACTTACATGACTCTTCAAGTTTACATGTGGATCTCTTAGACTTCCACATTACATTACAGTGATTACAATATTATGGCCCATAGTAGTGATGTGGCCAAGATGACTAATGACATGACTTGACACGACAGTCTTGGTATGTTCATGCTGATGATTGATACAATATGGATCTATTTTTTCCTCCAACTCAAAGTCCTCAAATGATAATGAGAATAAGACCACATTAAACTGCTTGTCGAGAGGATTGTAATGACATGAACGACGCGTAAAACCAAGTTCGTATGAAGAAGATGTGGCTAGCCAAAGTTTTGGACAAATTAGGGCAAAAAAGTCAAAAGTCAACTAAAAATTCAAAGTTAACTTAGAAAGTCAATGGTCAAAATTAGAGAAGGATGATATCAGCAGAGGCATGTGGCATCCTAGGAACACAACTTATGTCCTTGATGAGATCAGCACACCCATATGGCCTAGGTGACGTTGGCAATTTGTGATTGGTTTGTGATGCTAAGTAGGTGACAAGTGGGCCAATCCAAGTTTGACACGTGGTAGCCCGAATTTTTCCTAATTTGGATTGATTTCCAAAATTTTGGGGGTTAGGGAGGATCAAACACCTGACCTCTCGGAAATGCTAATTTTTTTCCATAATGGCACAGCGATCGGACTACAAAAATCTTGTTTAAACGATGCGATAAGGTTGTAATTATGTTATAATGATGGTATCACTGGAAAAATACTGGACAGTGAGGGTCAACCCCATGACTGCTGGCCAATTAATACAGTAATAAAATATATCGCCAGAATGTAATACACATATGCCACCATATCTGCCAAGTGCCAAATATCCGCTGGGAGATTGGGCGATGGGTTCAACCCGCCGACCTCCCAAAATACCATATATATACAATGACTTAACATTACGTCAGGGTACTGTAATACCAAAAGTGAGGCTTGGCAAACCAAGTGCGCAAAACATTATTTAAACCTTGTAGAGTTGAATCCAAAAGCCAGGAGCGTGCACAGTCTCCAAGGCAGATTTATGTAGGGCAGTGGGTTTGCATAGTGTTTGAGGTGATTTTGGACCAGAGGTGGTTTTGTATGGTTTTGAAGGGGTTTGGAGGTCACTTTGTCAAAACATGGTCGAGTTGATACTCATTTTTCTCGAAATATCAAGCCCATCGCAATGGTGAGGTTTGTTTTCTCATATGAGCTTCTATTTTTGAGCTCATATCTATAAAATCATTTTGAAGGCAAATAAAGCAATCAGCACTAGAATCTAAGGACCTAGAGATGTAGCTGGGAAGTCTGGTGAACTCCGTTATCACATGATTTTTATTTATGTGCTTGAATATTGTCTTATTTGATTATTTTTATTTATGTTATTCACAATATTATTGATCCATTGCATTAAATAATATAAGCTTTCTCACATAGACACTAGTAATACATTTTTAATTATTAAATCAAGTGGTATCAGAGCTTTATGGTTTTTAAGGTTTGACAAGGTCATGTAAAGACTTGAATGCTTACTAGATTAAAGTTAAAATGAGGAGAAGGAGAGCTTGTTGAAGCAAATCTAGAAATTGGAAGGGTCTTTTCAAAAATGAAAATGACGGAAGAACACCCAATCGAGATAGAAGCTAACTTCATGGATATATTCATGACGATACTTGTGTTGGTAGAAGAGATGTACAATGAGTTTAAAAAAAAAATATGAAGGCACTTCATCACCTAAAGGGGAAAAAGGATTCAGGGAAAGCCTCCTCCACCATCTCCTCTATCATCACCATCATCGCCATCATCATTTTTTTTCTCATAAATCTAGTTCTTATAAAAATAAAAAGAAGAAATTCTCTTTGATCAAACTAGATGTAAAATTTGATTTTCCAGTTCAAGAGGATTAGCTTAATGCTCAAATTCTTGATAATTGGATAAGACAAATTGGAGTGTATTGCAAGGTGTAAAAAATTGTATATAAAAAAAAGAAGATCCACCTTGCAAGCCTTCGTCTTGGAGGAACCTCACTTGTCTAGTGGGAAGGCAAAACACAAGAATATATCCAAAAGCATGGTAAAATCATTTCGACATGGAATGAATCTCTCTCTCTCTCTCTCTCTCTCTCTCTCTCTCTCTCTCCCTATATATAGCCAAAGGATAAATATATATATATATTTATCCTTTGGCTTATATGCAGAAAGTTATGATGAGTTGGAAAGCATTGTGTCAGCTAAAAGGTCAAAGTGTGCAAAGTTACACTCAAAATTTTCGTAAAAGAGCTTTGACACTAGGCATATCAGTGGACTCTCCAAAGACATTATTGAAATGCATAGTTGGCTTACATAGTTGTTTGAAGCATACCGTATTGATGTTTAATTCAACTAGCTTAGATGATGTATCAGTTCAAGCAACTCATATAGAGGCTAGGGCTAAAAATGTATCTCATGATGTTGGAAAGTCATCTAAATATACTAAAATCAAGAATAAGGGAAAGAAGAAATAGAAATGGAAGGAAAAGAAAACGAACACTATGAAGAAAGAAAAGCCTTCATGCACTCACTGTAAAAAGGTAGGGCGTGATGAATCACACTGTTGGGCATTGCATCTGGAACTGAAGCCAAAGAAGTTCGGGAATGAAGAGTTAAAGAATGTTTCTACTACAAAGGACTAGGGATCATATTCAGGTGACAAAACAACAATTACAGCTAGAAGTATAAAAGGTAAAAATTCTAAAGCAACTACAAGTACTTCTTCGCCTTCTGTTGATTAATGAAAATGATGAGAGGAAGAGAAATGAGCTATTTCACATATAAGTCATTTCAAAACACATAAAAATTGATACTTTATTTGATAGTGGTTTTAATTTGATTTCCGAAGCACTTATAAAGAAATTGGGTCTAGAAATAAAAGCTCATAGAAATCCATAGCCATTGGGTTGGGTCTGTGATAAAACTAAACTACAATTTACCAAACAATGCAAACTTCATTTTGCTATTGGATCGGAGTTTGTAGATTAGGTTGAGTTGGACATAGCCCCAGTAGATATATGTGGAAATGCATTGGGGAGTCCATGCTTGTATGATAGACACGTTGTCCTCTATCAAAGGGAAAATAAGTTTTAACGCACTAAAGATGGAATATGTTGTAAGAGCTCATAAAATCAAAGATAACTACTCTCTCATAAACATAGGAAAGATGAAAATAATTATAAATTCAAGTAAACAATTTTTACTTATGCTTGTAAAAGCAAAGGATCCTGATAAATCCGATGCTTTCCAAGACTGTAAACCTAAACGGAAATCAAATCTAGTTAAAGTTGTTTTTGATTATGATATTCTATTTCAAGAGCCTAAAGGGCTTCCTCCCAAGTGACAGATAGAACATGAGATTTCTTTGTAGCCAAATGGTCCTCTTGCTAACATAGGAATGTACAAGTTATCTGCTCTAGAGAATGGAGAAATAAAGAAGCAGGTGCAGGAGCTACTCGATCAAGGATTTATTCGACCAAGAACTTCACCATGCAGATCACCTATTGTGTTGGTGCATAAGAAATATGGTTGATGGATAATGTGCATTGATTCTCTAGCATTAAATAAAATCATAGTAAAGAATCGTTATTCACTTCCATGCATAGATGATATACTAGATCAATTGAAAAATGCAGTTTAGTTCACTAAGTTAGACTTGCAAAGCGACTACCATCAGATCAGTGTTTCAAAACAAGATGTATGGAAGACTGCTTTTAAAACAAAGCGAGGACTCTTTGAATGGACGGTTATGCCTTTCGGATTAACCAATGCTCCAGCTACTTTCATGTGAGCCATGAATGATGTATTTCATCCATTCATTGATGATTTTGTAATAGTCTACTTAGATGATATTCTTGTTTTTAGTAAGAAATTGGATGAACACGTAAAGCATGTAAAGCAGGTTTTAGATGTGTTAAAAAGAGAAAATGTCTATGTAAAATTGTGAAAGTGTGAATTTGGTAGAACATCTTTAAATTAATTGGGTTATGTTGTAGGGGGTGGTGAATTTGAAGATAGATCCTGCTAAGGTCGAAGTCATTGTAAATTGGCCTAAGCCCAAGTCTACTACAGAAGTTAGAAGTTTCTTAGGGGTAGAACAATACTGGAGAAATTTTATTGCTAAATTTTCTTTGATTGCAGCTCCTTTACATGCTTTGACAAGTGTGAAATAGGTGTTTCAATGGGGAGGCAAATAGCAGAAAGCATTCGACATATTGAAAGAAAGGATCAGTACAACGCCAATACTAGCACTGCGAGATCTTGAACAACCATTTGAGATCGAGACAAATGCAAGTGAATATGCCATGGGGGAAGTGTTTATGCAACACAAGAAGCCCATATGCTTTCATTCTAAGACATTCATATCAGTAGTAGTTAACTATACTACATATGATAAGGAATTATATGCATTAGTACATAGTGTTAGAAAGTGGAAACATTATATAATGGAAAATAAACAATCATACACACAGATCACCAACCACTTCAATATTTATTGCAACAATCAAGACACTATCGATGGATGGGTTTCCTACAGAAATTTCATATAGTAATCAGACATAAGAAATGCATACACAATAAGGTTGCGGATATGTTATCAAGACCAATTATAAGTGCATCCACAATACTTAAGCATAATTCAGTAATTCATGAAAGTTACATTGAACAATATGCTCAAGATATAGATTTGAAGGATGTCTATGCCACTTTAAGTCATGGTAAGCGGGTAGAAGAATTGGATTATTACATAAGCGACAAACTCTTATATCATCTAGGAATGTTATGAATTCCACAAATAGAAAGAGTTAATGTTATTCGAGAAGCACATACTTCTGTAATTTTAGGTCACTTTGGTATAGGTAAAACAATTGCACAATTAAAAAGTTTTCGATATTGGCCTCAAATGTATGTAACAATTTCTAGATATATCAAAGGATGTAGTATGTGTGCTATAAGCAAGCCAAGTAATAGAAAATTAGGCATGTATAATCCACTTCCAATTCCTTCTCATCCTTAGGAAAGTGTATCAATAGATTTTTTGGGGGGATTGCCAATGTATAGAAAAGCTCATGATTATTTGTATGTAGTTGTGGATAGGTTCAGTAAAATGTGTATTTTGACACCATGTACTAAACAGATCATAGCTAATCAAACTACAAATTTTTTCTTTCAAAATGTATGGGTTCATTTTGGGTTACTGTTATAGACATATTTGGGCACATCGACCCCAAAATTATATGTCGATGTATTAGGGCTCATCAACCCATAAAAGATTTGTTTCATACCCTAAAGGAACATAGTCATCTAAATACATCATTACCCAAAAGTTACATATGAGAAACCATCCAGAAACTGCCTAAATTGAACCATACAGACTGCTCCACTGGCAAAGTGCGATGCATACTGAGTGGTACACTGCCAAAGTGTAATGCATATTATTTAGGCCTTCTATAGGGTGCGATAGGTGAGGATGGACAAATTTCCAGGACATTTTTCAATTGATTGTTCATGAAATATTCCAGAACTTTCTCCTATGCCACTTGCCTCTCTGAATTTTCCTAAGGATGAATAAGGGATCTAAGAAATCTCCAATCCATTCTCTTATGGAACCCATTGTAACATGTGGAATGACACTAATCAAACCCCATGGATGACTCACACTCTTGTACACATCTATAAATGGATCCCTCATCTAAGAGATCTAGGAGGCTAGAATATTGTGAATTGCAAGGAAGTGTTGATAGTTTGTAATTGAGGAAAAAGAATTGTATTGTTGGAGCGATCTTGCTTTTTCATGAGGTGAAGAAGGATTGAAACTGGGAGGATGATGCTGGATCAGACAACTGGGTTGTAATTCTCCCTTCTATTAATAAAGTTCTTGAAGTTTTCTTCCATATGATTTTGCAATTGTTAATGTTATCATTTGTGAATGCTATCATTTGTTCATTATATATCTGATTCTGTAATATTTATGTTGTAATAGATCATGATTCTTTAACCGTCCTTTCTTGCTATACATGTTCAGGTACTCTCCAAATGTGTTAAGTGTTGAGTGATAAAAGGTATCTTTTTAACTCGTTATTATCTTCACATTAATTGTCAACCCAGGGACGATTTTTTATCTCAAGAGTGTACTCAATTTGAGGTGGCTATTTACTCAAGAATAATGTTTTGCAGTATAGTGCTTAAAAATGCAAAAGTAAATGAATGCTTGAAATAAAATATACTTACAATTAAAAGAAACTTAACACTCTGAAACTTAAATCAGTCACTAAGAAAACTATAACAATTTATTAGTCAAGGATGCAGTAGTGATAACTCTTTCCTCTGTCAATTGATATAAATGAAATCAAACATAAACAGGATCCACAATCTGAGAACTTGGACACCTATAGTCAATGTTCTTTACAGTTGTTAATCTTTCAATCCACACTAAAGAAAATAACTGGAAATGGCAATTCAATTGGAAATGATTACTAAAACACACTTGATACAATATCAATTAAAAGATGAAATCAAATCCTTGTGGAAAAGAAAAGTGACTAATTCCATTTGAACAAAAGCACTAAATTAATGGAAATGAATAGCTAAATTAATGGAAATTAAAAACAAAGCTCAATTAATGGAAATGAACAACAATCTGAAATATAATGAAACAACAAAGCTAAATATATAGAAATAAAGAGCAACTGCAAATGTAACTGAATCGACAATCTTAATCTAGCAAATTGAATAACAATCGCAAGTATAGATGAATAACAATCACATTTATAATTGAACAGTAATCGTAGTTATTAAATTAACAACAATCACAGTTAAAAATGAACAACAGATTTTGAAATGGACACCGCAATATTATATCATAATTAACAACATGACATTTTAAGTTGTAAATAATAATCTTGCTATCAACGTAATCCAATTACGATTTCGATGTAATAGGGTGATTCAACAAAATGTTTAGAACTAGAAGATTACCGAATAAAGCAAATTAAGGAAATGAAAAAGAAATCAAACCATCACACAACTAGAAATATCAAATAATTGTATAAATAGCAAGTGGGATCCACTAGGGTCGGGTCCTTAGCCACTAGTGAAGCACTGTCTGATTACTTCAGAATATGCAAAGGAACTGCAACTGTTTTTATATGTTAATCATGTCATAAACATTACAGTAGTTTTGTTCTCTGCTTCAGCAATGAGAGTCAACAATAACAGTTATAATTTCTCAATAGTAATTCTCCCATTCCTCCTATCCTACCCTATCTATCTCTAATCCAACAATCCATCTAATTATATTTCTAATCATCCATCATGAATCATGAATCCCCTTCTCTGATCTCTATTTTCATTTAAATACAGAGAGAGCAGAGATCAGTTACAACATAGATGATTATAATATGATTCTCATTACAAAATTGGATTGCTCACAATAAATTGATAAACAAGATCATATTTCAAATACCTTTCCGTCATTCATGCAATAGGAACAGGTTGAATTTGGCATTACAACTAGGATAATTTGGAAAATAGCCACAACAACGAATCTGAGAAAAACATCTTCAAAGAGCCTTCCATTTCTCTTAGTACGGGTCGACTTTGTTAGAAAATTATATATTACAGAGCAATGGAACACATAACATATTGCAGAAATATAAACACAGAAAATGCATAAAACAAGGGATACACAGATATATGTGGCTCACCCAGTTTGGGATATGTCCATGGAGAAACAATCGAACCTTCCTTTTATATTATCTAGCAAATTGAAGAGATACAACCTATAGCAGATCCACTGTAACAGCCTCTTCGCTCTCAATATCCTCTCTCTTCCTCACTCAGAATATAGATATACATAGATGCAATACAATTCCCTCACATATAGTGAGGTGTTGCCTTCCAAGAAAAAAAACCCTAAATTAAACATAACTTCTACTGTCAGATAATCTACCTAATGAACGACCCATGTTGACTAGAAATTAATATACTTTTACAAGGAAATTTTACATCTATTTTTAGTTTCAGGGGAACGCTAGCCCTCAAACCCACCAACTGGGGGGGGGGGATTAGCTCCCCTGCGTGGAGGGGTGTACAGTCTTCCTGGGGTATATATCTGGTTGAAACCTTTGAATCTAGAAGATAATCAGGCTCCACACCCAATAGTCTCCCACTTGGAGACTGATTATAGCAACTCCACCACTGCTTCATTTGCTAGACAATGACTCCACTTTGGACCTGGTTGTTTCTCATATTCTTCATCATACTTGAAGACCAATTGAAACTGAGTAGATTCTCAGTTTCTACCTGGTTACAACTTTTTTTAACATATCTGTAGGAGTCTGGCTAGTGTGTATCTTTTCCAGCTTCAACTATCCATCTTCCAATGTTGACTGTTTTAAATGGTACTTGAGCTGTATATGTTTAGTCTTGGAATGAAATGTAGAGTTCTTTGCAAGATGTATGGCACTCTGGCTATCACTGTATAACCTACCCAACTCCAGTTGTTTACCCAATTCATCCAGAAACTTTTGTAACCAAATCATTTCTTTACTAGCCTCTGTAGCAGCAACATACTCTGCTTCTGTTGTTGAAAGTGCAACAACACTTTGGATTTTTGAAACCCAATTGATAGTTGTTCCACCTACATTAAATACATATCTTGTAGTTCTCCACCTATTATCTCTATCACTTGCGATATCTGCATCAACATATCCCTGTAGAACAATGTTTGAACCACCAAAGCATAATGCTTGATTTGTCGTACCTCTCAAATACCTAAGAATCCACTTCACTGCCATCCAATGTTCTTTTCTTGGATTGTTCATGTACTTTCTTACAACTCCCACTACATGTGCAATATTAGGCCTTGTGCTGACCATTGCATACATTAAGCTTTCAACTGCTGATGCATATGGAACTTTAGACATATGAGCCATTTCTTCCTGAGTTTTGGGACATGCCTCCTTACTTAATTTGAAATGGCTAGCCAAAGGTATACTAACTGGTTTTGCATTCTACAAATTAAACCTTTGCAACACCTTTTCTATGTACTCACTTTGAGACAATGTTGATTTACGATTCTTCCTGTCTCTAGTTATTCTCATACCAAGGATTTGTTTTGCGGCACCCAAATCCTTCATTGCAAATGAGTTTGCTAATTTCCTTTTGAGCACATTTATTTCCTGCATGTTAGAGCCTGCAACAAGGATGTCATATACATACAATAACAATATAATATCGCTGCCATCATTTTTACTTTTGAGATAAACAAAATGATTAGAGTGACATATAGTATAACCTTGTTCAAACATAAACCTGTCAAATTTTAGATATCACTACCTTGGAGCCTGTTTTAAACCATAAAATCTCTTCTTCAATCTACACACTAGTTTCTCCTTCCCTTTTACCTCATATCCTTGTTGCTGCTGCATATATATCTCTTCCTCCAAAGTCCCATGGAGAAAGGCTGTCTTTACATCTAACTGTTCGAGATGCAAATCTTCAGCTGCTACTAGACTTAAAATAGTTCTGATTGAAGTCATTTTCACAATAGGAGAAAATATCTCATCAAAGTCTATATCCTTTTTCTATGCAAACCCTTTCACCACAAGTCTAGCTTTATACCATTTTCTACCTCCATCTTCTTCCTTCAACTTGTAATCCCATTTACTCTGCAATGTTGTTTTACCTACAGGCAACCTTACTAAATCCAAAGTTTGGTTATGTGCTAAGGATTCCATCTCTTCTTTCATGGCTTGCTCCCACTTCTTCCCGATTTCTACCTGCACTGCTTCTCAATAACATTTTGGTTCACCAGAAGCAGCCCATAATACATAATATAATGAAGGAGATTATCGCTCAAGGGGTCTACTTATCCTGGTAGATCTTATAACACCACTTTTAGGTGTTTGAGGTTCTTGTTGCTATTGTGGTTGTTGTTCTAGCTGTTAATCATTATGATTTTTAGGCACCATCACTTTTCGTGTGATATCGTCAAGCACTGTGTATTCTCTGTTTTCTTTTTCCTGTTTCTTTTCCTGCAACTGATTCTTATACAAGACATTTTCAATGAATATTACATCTCTGCTCCTAATTATTTTGTGATTTTCATAATCATATAACCGATATCCAAAATCATTAACACCATATCAAATAAAGGTATATTTCTTTGATTTTCCTTTAAGCTTTGTTCTACTTTATTTATTAATGTGGACAAAGGATTCACAACCAAAAGTCTTTAAAAATGAGTATTTTACCTTTTTACTTTTCCATGCCTCCTCTAGAATACCAGCATCCAAGGAACTTGAAGGCCCTTTGTTTATTATATAAACAACAGTGTGTACAGCATCGGCCCAAAATTGTAATGGTAATCCTGCATGCAATCTCATGCACCTTGCATGCTCCATGATTGTCCTGTTCATCCTTTATGACACACCATTTTCTTGTGGTGTTCCTCGAACTATCTTCTCTCTACGGATTCCATTCTTAGAACAATACCTATCAAACTCTTTGCTACAATATTCACCTCCATTATCTGATCTGAGACACTTCAACATTTTCCCTCTCTCATTTTCAACCAAAGCTTTCCATTTCTTGAAAGTATCAAATACATCAGATTTATTTTGAATACAATAAATCCAGGTTTTTTTGGTTACATCATCAATAAAAGTAACATAATAATGAGATACACCAAGAGATGATACTTGAGCAGGTCCCCATACATCTGTATGCACAAGCTCTAATTTTTTGCTCTCCTTTTCTTTCCCAACTCTAAGGAATCTGACTTTCTTCTATTTTCCATAAACACAATTTTCACAGAATTCTAAATCAACATGATTCAAATCTGCCAACAAGTATCTTGAGTGAAGAATCTGCATCCCCTTCTCACTCATGTGCCCAAGCCTATGATGCCACAAAGTTGTATCTTCTCCTGTAGAGGTTAAAGCATTAATAGAATTAGAAGTACCATTGCATAAATACAATGTATCAACATTTCCTCCTTTCGTTGTTACCAAGGATCTTTTAGTGACCTTCCAGGTTTTATCTGTGAAATTACTTATGCAACCTTCACCTCCCAACTGCCCTATTGAAATCAAATTTTTCTTTAGATATGGAACATGCCTTATCTCCTTCAATAGCCATTGATTTCCATTCTATTGTTTTATGAAAATTGTACCCATTCGAACGATTTTACAGGTTTTATCATCACCTAATCGAACCTATCCAAAATTTCCTTGAACATAATCATGAAAATGTTTCCTATCTATTGTGGCATGGAATGAGGCCCTTGAATCTATCACCCAGGCTTCAATAATATTTTCTAATGAAAGAATCAAAGCATCTTGCAACACATCACCTATTACATTCAGTTCATGATTGTTTTCTTGTTGTGCGTCTCTTTCTTTTCCCTTCTAAGACTTGTAGTCTTTCTTCAGGTGTCCTTTCTTCCCGCATTTTCAGCACACTATTCTTGATTTGGACTTGGATATGCCTTTTCTTGACTTACTGCGATATCTTGAGCTCTTTCCTCTTTCTATTTTCCTTCCCCTAGTTTTTGCAGTCAAAGCATTACCTGATGTCTCACTGGAGTTTTTCCATCGCATTTCCTTGCTAAGGATTGCACCGGCAACATCATCAAACTTTAAAGTACTAGATCCAGAGACAGGGTTACTAATGGCCATAACTAAACCATTCCAACTTTCAAGAAATGAGCACAGAAATAACAGAGCCCTATCTTCATCATCAAAATTTACCCCTACAGAACTTAACTGACTTGTAACTATATTAAAATCATTTAAATGGTCTGCAACAGATCCACCTTTTGACATCTTCATATTAAATAAACGCTTCAAAAGAAATACCTTATTTGTGGCCAAGGGTTTTTCATAGAGCTTGGCCAATGCCAACATTAAACCCTCTATTATCATTTCCTTTGAAATATTAAACATTACTGACGCCGCTAGGCACACCGGTATTGTTCCAAGTTCCTTTCTGTCGAAAATATCCCATTATGTGTCTGTCATACTCATCGGCTTCTTTGTCTTTTCCCTCAATGGTAGGTACAAATCTCTCTGATATAAATAATCTTCCATTTTCATCTTCCACAACTGGTAGTTTTGGTCGTTGAATGTTTTGACCCTAAACCTACCATCTTCTGCCATTGTTCCCACATGAACTAGGGATCCTTCTCTCCTATGAGTTTATCAGTTAAATAGACCTTCAGCTCTGATACCAGTTGTTAGAAAAGTATATATTACAGAGAAATAGAACACATAAAATCTTATAGAAATATAAAAATAGAAAACGCATAAAACAAGAGAGACACAGATATACGTGGTTCACCCAGTTTGGGCTATGTCCATGGAGAAACAACCAGTCCTTCCTTTTATATTATCCATCAAATTAAAGAGATACAACTTACAGCAGATCCGCTGTAACACCCTCTTCACTCTCAATCTCCTCTCTCTTCCTCACTTAGAATGTAGATATACATAGATGTAATACAATTCCTTCATATATAGTGAGGGGTTGCCTTCTATGGCAAAAAATCATAAATTAAACATAACTTCTATTGTCAGATCATCCACCTAATGAATGGCATAGATTGACTAGAATTACTAGACTTTTAAAAGGAAATCTTTTACATCCATTTTTAGCTTCGGGGGCACTACCCCCAAATCCCCGTTGGGGGACCACTGGCCCTTAGACCCTGTAGCCACACCCCCCCGCGTGGAGGGGTGTATAGTCTTCCTAGGGTATACATCCGGTTGAAACCTTTGAATACAGAAGATAATCAAGCTCCACACCCACCAGAGTTTTGGAAAACTTCTCATTACAAAAATAATTTGGTTCATTCTGAACAAAACCCATGTTTCAGATTTTCCAGATTCTTCTCCATTTGCCCGAACCATTCAATACAACAATTGTCACTTCTTATTCAAGTGAATTTCTGAGTTGGCACATTTAATGGTGAGCTGGATATCAAATCTTCAATCTGGAAAATATCTTCGAGTAATGTTACAACCAATTTATTAATAAATCATCATTGGTAAAATCATGCATAATCATCAATTTACTAGAAATAAAGGAGAATAAATAATATTTATCCATAAGATCATAAATAATTATAAATGGAATTATATGATAAATCATGATAAATGACATGATAAAGAAGAGTAAAAATGGATGAAATAGGTATTAAAAACTAATAATAATAATGATATATTAACAAAAGAACATACTCCCACGCAAAATATATTGCATGTCCTCATGCAACCAAAAGCTAAATATATTGCATGTCCTCATGCAACCCAAAGACAAAACCCATGTGTTAACCAAGCAATAATTTTTTTTTTCATCCCAACTCATGAAATGGATGGAACAAATGAATTCTTCCTCAATTAATGAATATTCAATTTTATCAATGTTGATGAAGGCGTAACAATTTTTACATTGACATTCAACTATATATATTTGAAGTTGCAACCAAATATGATATAAGTAAAAAAAAACTTCATTAACTATTTTCTCAAAAACTACAAACCAGATTTTGCTAAAATTTGGCAAGTAGATTTCTCCTATATTAATGCTTCTATGATCCAAAAATCAAATCGTTTTGATGCCTGGATTATGAGATATAAGAAAAATAGTTGTAGGTGAGAGTGCATGATTTCCGAAATTTTTCAAACTAATTTAACTTGAAATTTTCTGGGTTTGTATATTTTAATGACGTGTCTGTGTTTTCTAGAAATCACAAGAATTGAGTTCATAGTTTTAAAAAAATTATGGAAATCAATTTCTGCACTGAAATTGTATGCCTTAAATAAGAAAGGAAGTAGTAAACATCCATCATGCATAGCAATTCCTCCCCCAAACTGAAGAATTAGCATGCCCTCATGCAATGCTGGAATACAAATAGAGGTGGTTGCCACAATCTGTTGAATTCTATGCTTGGTGTAAAACAACATGGAATAAGGGAGGTGTTGAGAATGAATAAGAATATCAATGGATGATAAAGAATATTAATGACATAGTCATAAGAAACAAATGAATGAAAGCAACACTCCCCCAAACTGAAAGATGATATGCCGCTAGAAAATCAGAAGTGGTAAAGATGTGGAATGAATTATGATAAATAATGCTCAATGGATGTTCATGAAATTCTCCTAAACTCGTAATATATCAGAAAATTATGCAATTTTACCTCAAGTTTTACCTCCAAAAAGAAAAATTTAGAATGACATGTATGGATTGGCATTTGTTGAAGCTGATGTAGAGAGAGTGGATGCTGAAAGTGATGCAAAAGGTGGAATCCAGGCAAGCACACCATGTCTAAACAATTGTTCACGTTCACGAGTTGCTCGAGCCTCATCTTTTAGTTGTAATAGTGTGGTCATGCTATGAATAGAGTGCCCCCCCATACTTGTTATTCTCTTGTAAAAAAACACTATTTTGCATACAATGTTCTTGAGTCCACAGTCTTAGTTTTGAATAGCAGCAGATAAGATGCATGCAAAAATTTTAATTAGAAAAACTTTTGTATACATGAAATACTAATATTTTTTCAAATCAACAAGTTATTGTAGAGTGAAGTAATCATATAGCATGCTATCCGATAATGCATACATTCCTCCCTCAAATTAAAAAAGGGATCCCATGACCATAAATCATATGAAAGGTGTTATGCTGATGGCAAGGCAAGGGAATGAACAATACAATAGTAAATGAAGCGGAGTACACATATCAATGATAGGATAGCGAGAGTTATGGTTATATTGAGAGAAAAGTGTATCAGGATAGTTATGAATAAGATATAGGACACTTTGGATTGATGAACAGTTATGCAAAAGAGAAAAAGGACAGCAATATGCCAAAAAGATGTTTTGTTGATGGCATTCTAGCTGAAAATGATGTGATTGATCTACAAACAATTTCTCATGTGTAAAGGTTCAAAATAGGGAAAACATTAAGGAAATAACTTCTCTAATAAAAAGAAAGAATAAGAAAAGGGTATTTAGTAATAATTGACGATAAGATATAACTTCAATAGCATAAGTAAAGCCTCTGCTACCAATAGGCGTCGATAGCCTCGATAGGGTTGCTTTTTAACCCATATGAGCAAGGATCCTCAATTTATAAATGGAAAGTTGCAGTGTTGTTCTACAGAAGAGATCAGTGTGCTCGCGTGGTAACCAGATAACCACACTGCCATTCATTGGGATGTAGCAAAAGTGATTAGACCAGCTTGTGATGAGACCTCCTGTTCCAAGGATAATTTAGCTGTCCAATGGATCCTAACCTTGGTGTGGTGGGCATAATGGGAATGTCACTTTGTTACAACCTTATGAACATGGTAGACTGGCCCATAATGAGACCCCCTATCCTCTATTTGCGAACAAAATCTTGTTGCTATTACACATTTTTATGATAAAAAGAGGGAGGTTTAGTACTTCTTAAGAGCAGGAATGGTGGAAGAAGTTGAACATGTCAATAGAAAAAAATATACCCATATCTAATTTATTATAGACAAAGAAGATTATAACCAGGAAGGGTAGAACCATCACGATATTAAGATGATCAATCAGTATCATGTATAGTAGAAAACAATGTAGTAAAGTAGTATATAAATAATTGTCCCTTTTGAAAATAATCTATCATAAAGGAGTTGTCATGTTAAAATTCATAACGTGAATGATATTAATTTGCTTCAATAGAATCCATAATTCTTATCTCATAAAAGTAGTGTACTTCATGCCATGAAAGAGAATCAGTGCAATGTGGTTGAGATGAACTAGGAATAATCCCACAAGAGGAAGGAAGGGTGGTTCTTGAAAATACTCCCAAAGTGTTGCTCCCTTGAGGGAACAGCAAAAACACTCAAAAAAATGTTGTTCTTTGTAGGGAACAACAAAGAAAATGCACGCCAACAGCAAAAATACACACAAAAAAGTGGTGTTCCCTGTAGGGAACAGTGAAAAAATACACCCAAAAAAAGTGTTGTTCCTTAAAAGGAACAACAAAAAATACACCCAAAAGAGTGGTGTTCCTTTCAAAGGAACAACAAAAATGCAAAAATTTTGTTCCTTTGAAAGGAACAACAGAAATGTGAAAGTGTTGTTCCTTTGAAAGGAACAAAAATAATGTGAAAATGATGTTTCTTCAAAAAAGAACAGTAAAAATGCGGAAGTGTTGTTCCTTCAGAAAGGAATAGAAAAAATGCGAAAGTGTTGTTCCTTCGGAAAGGAACAACAAAAATGCAGAAGTGTTATTCCTTCAGAAAGGAACAACGAAAATGAACAATCATAAAATGCAAGCACGCAAAAAATGAATTAGTTGTTCACTGCATTGATGTTGAGGATGGGTTAAAATTTAAAGGAAGCAGCACCTAAAACACAAAAATATAAGACAAATCAGAAAATAAACAACATTTTTTATTTAAAAATAGTATGTAAATAAATAAATTAAGTTACAACAGCTATGATGTTATTTCTTAAGGCAAGGAAAAAAATGATCTTTTCCAAAAATGTTTTGGTAGCAGTGACATGACATGAATTTCAAATGGAAATCAATTCTTTATTTATTTTATTATGAATGCATTGGGTAATGAATTGAATGAAATTCTCTTGTTTCATTAAAATTTCTTTCAAGAATCCCTCGTCCATAAATTAACCTTCTTTATTCTCTTAGCACCTGCAAAAAACGAGTGTGTACCTGTAATAAAACATTAAATCATAGAGAAAGAGAGGTGATCAAGCTCCCCTAATCCAAGAAGTATGAAAAAAAACAACATGTAGTTACTCTATATAACAAATCCACTGAGACAATATTAAAGTAAAATTTATTTGTCACCTGCGGGAGAGCAGTGGTCGACCATACTAACCAGCAGTGTTTTAATCACAACTTCTTCATTTTTCGTCCAAATTGACTGATTCCAAAGCCAGATTAGAGATAATTAAAAGATATAGCTCCAATAGAAACATGTTTAAAAATTCAATGATATGATATGTCAATTTTACTTAGAACAACTTGCATAACAGAGTCATTTTCGATTACCCCACTCAGAACAATAGTGGATATTTTAAGCATAGTTTCTTCTTTTGATGTCAGATTCGAATGATTGAAATTGGAAATGAAATTAGATTCATATATGTACCTATGATAGAAACAATTTTTGAAAACAAGAAGAATTGATAGGTCAAATACTCTAAGGAACAGTCGGAAAGACAAAGTTTTAAGAGTGTTGATTTACGATAGACAGTCAATATTTTGATCATAACTTCCTCATATGATATCCAAAATGAGTGATTCGAATTGCCTTATAAACTATATTTATAGGGGAATATACCATAAAAATGGGTTTTGAAAATATGGTCGTTTAGGTATCCAAACACCAACTATCCCAACTTTGTTCCTGAGCTACCTGCTAGACACCCTGTCAATGTTTTGGTTCTAAACCTTTCGTTTTAAATCCAAATTGAGTAATTAAAATTGGGTTAGAAAGTAGACATAAATGGATATCTAGAATAGAAACAATTTTTAAAAATATAGTCAGTTAGGCCTACAAAAACCGATTATCCCATCTGTGTTCCTGAGTTACCTCCTAGACACCTTGTCAATGTGTTGGTTCTAACTTTTTTGTTTCAAATCCAAATTGAGTGATTCAAATTAGGTTGGAAAGTAGAAATCAAGGGATAGTTAGGATAGAAGCAGGTTTTAAAAATATTCCATTTTGGTCCCTCAAAACATGATTGTCCCAACTGTGTTTTTCGAAATTTCTTCAAGCCCACAAGCCAAAAAAATATGATATTCAAGAATTTTTTCCAGATTGGTGATAAAAATGAATATGGGCATTTGTATAACTATTATTTCCATTATAATTTATCTTCATACACAAATGGATTAAAACATTTATCACCAATGTTGATTTTCACAGCGTGTTGCAACAAGAACAACTATTTTTACATTAAAAAAAATGTGTTAATTTTATTTCTTTTTTTTATTTTATTTTCTACACTAACCTATTTTGATTTGAGAAATGAATATGATTACGTATAAGAGTACTTCCAATGGAACCATTTTTGAAATAACGCTTTAAATATGTACATGCCCAAATTTGAAAAATGCATATTAATGAATATTAGGGTATGAGAAGCCAACTTCCCTTGAAAAGGTGGTGTCAAAAATTGTTGAAGTATGGAATGATTCTGCAAACAAGTGATGGAGTGGAACCAATCTTCAATATATCCTTTACCTTATTGATTTCCCACATCTATCATATAATTAAGTTCTTGAGCTTTTAAAATGGCTTATTGATGCAAACTAAAAGAAACCTCATTTTTTTTCCATAACTTCTACAATTTTTTAATTTGAAACATTCTGAATCTCATTGTAAGTTTTTTCAAATGGTGCATGTGAGATAGAATGGGTGGGAAGGATGGGAAAATTTTGTAGTTCAACACTATAAGCATGTTGTATTGGTTTATTATGGTGAGGGTGTGGAATGAGTTGAGAAGGAAATTGTGTACAAAATGGAGCATTTTGATGACGTAGTTGATTGGGTTGTGTGGATGGTTTTAATGGGCAAGGAATATGTTGTGGAAAAAGCTAGTGAAGAATATGGATGATGTGTTTGTGCTACAAGATGAGGGAGAGTAGTCATGCAATAATAAGGTGAACCATGCCAAATTTGTAGACAAGATTGGTTGTGGTTATATTGAGATTGACATGGCTGCCCTAACGCATTAGTATTTCATAATGGATTATGCAAGTAAGAGAATGGAGAAGAAGTAGGCCATACCTGTAGGCCATGATTTCCATGGTTTTGACCTTGTTGCAACTTCCTCATCTCTTTGATATGCTACTTCCATCCTAGATAAGGAAGAACAACTATCCATGGGATGCTCCTTTCAGTCATGAGGGAAAAACACTTCATCACATTCTTGATTTTTCTGAACCTGCAAAGCATCCAATTTTTAATTTAGAGAGCTAATAGAATCAACTTTAAATTTTTCAAATAAAACATTGATTTCAACTCTTATGTCTCCTATTCTTGTAGCAAACTTTGAAAAGAAAGAACAAACGTCTCTAGAATTATTACAAGCCTTGGAGATTCCTCTTGAATATCTTATGCACAATTCACAAACATCATCATATGATAACTAAAAAACATCACCTTTTCCTATCAAATTTAAGAGTTCTAAAAATTCATCTTTGATTCCTTTGAGTAGGAGTGTTTTTAAGATCTCTTTTTCCAAATACTTATGCTTTGATTTTTTAAGGTTATATTGAAATTTCTCCAAATAGTCCTCCAAGCCTTCATCTTCCCCTTGTATCATATCGAAAATACCTTCATTGGATTTGCAGTAGTCTTGGTATTTCTTCAAGAATATGTTCTTCATGTCGTCCCATGTTTGGATGCAGTTCCCACCTAGGCTCATGAACCATTGTAGAGTTGCTCCTTTTAGAGTAAGAGGAAACACTTTCAACCTTTGATCATTAGTACAATAATCATATCCTCTACAAAGTATTTCAAACTCAAATAATAATGTATCTGTATCTTCATTTGTTAAACCATGAAAATTTGGTAGTGAAGATGGGGGAATTATGTGCATTATGTCACTCCTCCTAGATCTTTGATAGGGAATTCAAAAGTAGAAATGTGAGCCATTTCTTACCATAATATAAGATGTTCTTCATGTGTTTCTTCAAGGCTCCTTCTTCAAATGTTCTTGTCAATTGGTTAGTGAAATGGGTGGTGCTTACATCACCACTTGAGTGAAGTCATGGGATTTGTTTCTCAAAATTTCTAATCCTTTTATTTTTAGTCATTCACACACAAATTCAAAAATTTATTTCTATCCTAAGTTATTTAACAATCCTACTGGAAAATGGGTGAGGGAGTAGGGATTTTACATGCTCCGTATGCAAGTTCTTACCTTCCATTTTTAATACCCAATTCTCTCCTAACGGGCACTCATCAGATGCACACTACTCCTTAGAAATGGCTACATTCTCCCTGACAACAGTGCCAGAATGTTGAGTGATAAAAAGTGTATTTTTAACTCCTAATTATTTTCACATTAATTGTCAAACTAGGGACGATTTTTTATCTCAAGAGTGCACTCAGTCTGAGGCAAATATTTACTCAAGAGTAATGTTTTGCAGTATAGTGCTTAAAAATGAAAAAGTAAATGAATGCTTGAAATAAAATCTACTTACAATTAGAAGAAACTTAACGCTCTGAAACTTAAATCATTCACTCAGAAAACTACAACAATTTATCAGTCAAGGATGCAGTAGTGATAACACTTTCCTCTCTCAATTGATATAAATGAAATCAAACATAAACATGAACCATAATCTGAGAACTTGGACAACTATAGTCAATGTTCTTTACAGTTGTTGATCTTTTAATCCACACTAAATCAAATAACTGGAAATGGCAATTGAATTGGAAATGCGTACTAAAACACACTTGTTGTAATATCAATTAAAAGATGAAATCAAATCCTTGCAGAAAAGAATAGTGACTAAGTCTATTTGAATAGAAACACTAAATCAATGGAAATGAACAGCAATCTGAAATATAAAGGAACAACAAAGCTAATTATATAAAAATACGCAACAGCTGCAAATGTAACTGAATCAGCAGTCTTAATCTACAGATTGAACATCAATCGCAAGTATAGATGAATGACAATCACATTTATAATTGAACAGTAATCATACTTATTAAATGAATAACAATCACAGTTAAAAATGAACAACAGATTCCGAAATGGACAACGCAGTATTATATCAGAATTAACACCATGACATTTTAAGTTGTAAATAATAATCTTGCTATCAACACAATCCAATTACGATTTTGATGGAATAGGGTGATTCACCAAAAGGTTCAAAAACATAAGATTACTGAATAAAGAAAATTAAGGAAATGAAAAGGAAGTCAAACCATCACATGACTGGAACTATAAAATAATGGTATAAATAACAAGTGGATCCACCAAGGCTAGGCCCTTAGCTGCTAGTGAAGCACTACTGGATTACTTCAGAATATGCAAAGGAACTGCAACGGTTTTATATGTTAATCATTGCATAAACATTACAGTAGTTTCGTTCTCTGCTTCAACAATGAGAGTCAACAATAACAATTAAAATTTCTCAATAGTAATTCTCCCATTCCTCCTATCCTACCCTATCTATCTCTAATCTAACAATTCATCTAGTTCTATTTCAAATCATCCATCATGAATCCTGAATCCCCTTCTTTGATCTCTATTTTCATTTAAATATAGAGAGAGAAGAGAGTAGTTGCAACAAAGATGATTACAATATGATTCTCATTACAAAATTGGGTTGCTCATAAAAAATTGATAAACAAGATCATATTTGAAATATCTTTCCATCAGTCATTCAATAGGAACAGGTCAAATTTGGCATTGCAACTAGGATAATTTGGAAAATGCCACAACAATGAATCTAAGAAAGACATCTTTAGAGGCCGAATTTGAGAAAATTTCACATAAAAAAACTAATTTGGTCCGTTTTGAACAAAACCCATGTTTCGAATTTTCCAGATTCTTCTCCATTTTCCTGAACCATTCAACACAAAATTGTCACTTCTTATTTGAGCGAATTCCTGAGTTGACACATTTAATGATGAGCTGGAGATCAAATCTTCAATCTGGAAAATATCTTGGAGGCTAAAAATGGTGAGTAATGTTGCAACCAATTTATTAATAACCCATCTTTGGTAAAATCATGCATAATCATCAATTTATTAAAAATAAAGGAGAATAAATAATATTTATCCATAAGAGCATAAATAATTATAATGGAATTATATGATAAATCATGATAAATGACATGATAAAGAATAGTAGAAATGGATGAAATAGGTGTTAAAAACTAATAATAATAATGATATATTAACGGCCCAACATGAAGTATGGGGAGGAGTTGCAGGTTCTATCAAACGGGAGAGAGATCAAGCAAGGGTTTAAGTGGAAGTTCCAGGTTGGTTCCATCATCTTTCTCTTATTTGTTAGACATAGAATAAATCGTTGAATTGCTTTAAATTGTTGTTTCTAGGCTAGTTTTCAAACCTAGAGGGCTAGCATTCTTTAGGAATACTAGTTTTCCAAGAAACAGTTACCCACTTCTATTCTATCTGATCGAGATTCTAGATTTGTTGGGAATTTTTGGTCAAGTCTATGGGAACTCATCGACACAAAATTAAAGAAGAGCATGGCATTTTATCCACAAATTGATGGCCATACAGAAGTAGTCAATAGGACAGTGGTACATTTGCTTTGAGGTTACTGCAATAAACATCCTAAGCTTTGGGATGAGTATTTGTGTTATGTAAAACATGCTTACAACCATGTATACCATTCTTCCACTCAAATATCTCCATTTGAGACTTGTTTTGGTTATGTACCAAATTTTCCCTTGGATTTTATCTTTGGTAAAGAAATAACAGCTAATGTACACAACGATGTCGATAAAGAAACCAAGTTCATTGAACGAATCTAGGAAATTCACCAAGCAATACAGGAAAAGCTGGAAAAGAGCCAAGAACTGTATAAAGTGCGCCATGAAAAGTATCAAGTTGAGAATAGTTTTCAAGTTGGTGATAAAGTTTGGTTGTACATCAGCAAGGAAATACTTCAAGGGGAAGGTAAAAAGTTGAAACCAATTAGATATGGTCCTTTCAAAATTCTTGATAAAATTGATGAAAATGCTTTCTGCCTAGATCTACCAACTTATACGTAGATCCATTTTGTCATAAATGTTGAAAACTTACAATTGTATGAGCCTTCATTGATCAAAGATCCAGAAGAGAAAATTCAAGAACCTTCCATAGAAGACTTTTCACCTGAGTATCTCAATGAGTTGCAGGAGGACACAATTTTAGACAAAAGGATAAGGACTTCACGATGAGGAAATGTTGAGTATCTTTGAGTTGGACTCAAAGGTACAAATCCAAGTAAAGCATGATGTATAGATATTGGAAAAGTGAAGGATGCATATCCTCACTTATTCAACAACTAAAACCAACTTTTGGTGGTGCAAAAGTTTCTAGTGGGGAGGAATGATCCAAAATGAATCTAGCTTTTCCTCCAGATCAAAGTCTTCAAATGCATATGATAATAATACTAGTTAAATTTCTCATTGAGAGGATTCAAACGATGTGAATGGTACATAAAACTGAGTTCATATGAAGAAGTTGTGGTTGGTCAAAGTTTTGGACAAACTAGGGCAAAAAATTCAAAAGTCAACTCAAAAAGTCAACTGTAAAATTCAGAGCAAGGTGATGCCAGAAGAGTGATGTGGAATCCTAGAAAAATGACATGTGTCCTTGATGACATCAGCATGCCTACGTGGCCTAGGTGAGGTTGGCAGTTTGTGATTGGTTTATGATGTTGACTAAACATCAAGTGCGCCAATTCAGGGGTGAAATGTCGTAGCCCAGATTTTGCTTAATTTTGCTTGATTTCCAAAATTTTGGGGGTCAACAAGGATTGAGTCCCTGACCTCCCGAAAATGCTAAGTTTTCACTGGAATGACACACCGATCAGGCTATAGAAATCTTGTTAAACAATGCGATATGGTTGTATTTATGTTATAGCGATGGTATCGCCAGAAAAAGATAGGACGGTCGGGGTCAAGCCCGTGACTCCCAAAAAATTAGCATGGAAACAAACTATAATGTTGGAACGTAATACACATATGCTACCATATTCTCTAAGTGCCAAATATCCATCTAGAGGTCAGGCGGTGGGTTCAACCCACCGAGCTCCCAAAAGACCATATATATACAATGAATTAACTTTGCATCGAGCTACCGTAATAAGAAGAGAGGGCCTTGGTAAACCAAGTGCCCAAAACATTATTTGAACCATGCAAATCCAAATCTAGAAGGCAGGAGCATGCACAGTTTCCAAGGTGGTTTTGTGCATGGTAGTGGTTTTGCATAGTTTTCGAGGTGGTTTTGGACTAGAGGTGGTTTTGAAGGGTCTTCAGGGGGTCTGGAGGTAACTTTGTCAGAACATGGTCGAGGTTATACTCAATTTTCTCAAAATTTCGTGCTTGTTGCAATGGTGAGGTATGTTTTATCATTTGAGATTCTGTTTTTCGAGTTCATATCCGTAAAAGCATTTTGAAGGCAAATAAAGTGGTCAACGTTGGAAGCTAAGGACCCAGAGATATAACCAAGAAGTCTGGTGAACTCCATTATCACATGGTTGTTATTTTATGTGCTTGAATGTTGTCTTATTTTCTTATTTTTCTTTATGTTATTCGCAATCTTATTGATTTGTTGCATTAAATAACATAAGCTTGCTCACATAGACATTAGTAATACCTTTTTTAATTATCAGATCAATGATGGTGTCCATGTCAAGCTACAGTGTTGCTGAGTGATGAGCGTGCTCTTGGTGTATCACAGCGCCACCTCTATATGGAAAGGTGTACAAAACCTTCGATGGTCTTGGTGTTCTCTTGAGAGTTCATACATGCACATGTGTCTCCTTCACTTGCTACTTGGTATGCTTCATGTCTTTGTCCATTCACGAACAAGTATCCTAGCATGCTCTCCTTGTTCATCTCGTTCGTCATTGTGTCATATCCCATCCATGTACCTGTATTTGCAATCAGTGATGCTGAGATTACATCAAATCCATAAATCTCCTATTCTATCATGATGCATCATATTTTTCTTTCAGGTGTAGGTGACTGGGAGAGAGGATAAGGCTTTGAGTCTGTGGAGAGTGTTATCACTCATGTTTTCCCAAAAGTTGTAAGAAAGGGAAGGATGCCGAGGTAACCACAAAAATTTTTTTTAGATACAGAATCTATCCAATCTGTATCCAGAGAGGGCTCTCTCTTTATGATTTAGCTTTGTTTTGAAATATTTTAGGCTAGTTTCTGAGTTCAAGGGTTTTGTTTTAGTTTGGGTGGTGAGATTCAATAGAACAGAGAGGTAAAAACAAAGTAGTTTAGTCCATTGGGATAATGGAGTCAAAGAAGATGGCTTTCTGGATTTGGTTTCTAAACAGAGGATGGCTTCACACAGAAAGGTAGTCAAAAAATGAACAACAACAAATATTTGAAATAGATGGAATGGGCTCAAATTAGGGAAGGGCAGTTAAGAATCCTTCAACCTTTTCAAGGAGGGAAAATGGATGATTACTGACAAGGAGCAGTTAAGTATTCTTTAGAAAATAATCAATGTGAAAGAATTAGGAAAACAGGAGCAATTAAGATTTCACTGCATATCCTAATTCTGAAGAAAACACAAAGAACAATAATGACTGAAAACAGAGTGCAATCAAGCATATTCTGAAATTATTCCTTTTCTTTATCATTCAGATTGTGAAACATAGATGATATAATAAATTGAGGAAACTTTAAAACACAAGATATAGAAGACTTATTGATCCAGTGGTTGATTGAAGAAAGCTGGGACAAGTTCTCTGCTTCATTTCTTCATCCAGTAGGTCATACAACAGTTGATTCCTAATAACTCTTTATTTCCAAAAGATCGGTTTTTACAGCAAAGTCTAGGAATTTCCCCCCTTCCTACTCTAATTGAGGGGGTATTTACGCTCAAAATTGTGAAACAAATATCTTATAACAGTTGTAAGATAATATCTAGCATAATTAATAACAGTCTTTAAGACAATAGAAACAGGTGGCCTCGAAAATAGGAAAAGATAAACCGATGTGGTGTTGGCCTTGCTTTGTTGAATGCACTGGAGGTAGGCCCTGTGATTTGGCCTGCTTCCAATGATACTCTTTAATTATGTCTTGATACACTTTTAATGTTGTCCTGATACACTAGCTTTGAATTTCCCCTTTTCCAAGGGTAACAACGCAACTCTAAATCTCTCTGTGCTGGCTATGCTGAACCCTATTAAGATTTACTAAGAAGCCATGCTAATGGACGCATTAACTCCTGAGTGTTGAGAAGGAAGACCGTGCACTGCAGGTCGGATGGCAGGCTATGGAGCTCATTCCACAGTTCTTCTGGTCAAGGTGGCCGTAGGAGTAACTGAAACAGGGGACTCGGTCACTTGCAGGAGATCGGGGGGCACAGAGTTATTATAGCAAAACTGGCTTTTTTTGTCACTTATTTAGATAAAACGGAGGTCGTCTGTTCTCTTTGATTGGATCGGGAAGATGACGTAAGAAGTACGGATGATGTCAGCAGAAGTGCGGGGGCAGATGACGTCAGCAATAGGGTGGTAAGCGGTTTTCCCCACACCACTTTTACGGTCAAGTGGTTTCAGGTGGAGGGTGAGCGAGCAGACTGGTTGAGCGATGCATGGCTTTGGTATAGTGGAAAACCACCAGTCCATCGCGAGTTAACGCGTGGTAGAAAGGGGGTCGCAATATGATCATCCATCGTCTGATAGAAAGGCGAAGATCGAACGGCTAACAGAAGTCGAAGATGGCGGGAGGTTAAGCAGCGCGCCCGTTAGAATAAAAAATTGTTTTAATCATATTGGACGTGATTCCATTGGTCGAGGTTATGGTTATTAATTAACCCGGATGGTTATTAATCCCTGTTTTACATAATGACTATGGTTATAACTAACCGGGGGCAGGGTATATAGTAATGTGGGGGTTTTATTAATCTACATAATACAGAAAGGGTAAAGCTTATATGGAAATTATATAATAATTGTTATAAATTAATATGACACTGAATTGATAATGAGCGCTAAGTATAAAATGTAAATAATTTACATTGAAAGCTCAGGCTAAAGTGGGAAAAGGGATTTTCTCGAGTGATATTATGCATTTCCTAAGAAAAATAGGTTTTTTCACTTAGGAAAACTTTATGGAATGAAATGAATGATGGATGGATGATATTAAGTACTAAGTTTTTTCACAGACCTTAACACTTAGGGGAAAGTAGTGAATCATTTAGGGAAAATAATGAAGGGGAATCAGTTATGTAATCTTCCTCGCTTGAGCTGCATCAAGAAAATTTTTGCTTTACACTTGTGATATCATTTCTACAAAACCATCTACCTACCCTACCTACCTTGACCTAGAATTTTTTCTTCTTTGCTCGGGTGCACTTAGATTGGAAAACCCTCATCAACTTTTCTTTCCTTTTCATGGCAAGCCTACCTAAGTCTATACTTATTACATCCAAAGGCTTAGATTAAACAGTTGAGTTTCTTTTTCTTTCTCTACCTATCTACTTATCTACCAAGATTAAACAGTTTGGTCAGATTTTATTCTCTATCTTTAAAACAGGAAACTCAAATATGAATTAGCCAAGATTAAGCTATTTGGCCATTCATCAATTGTGGCATTAGTTGACAAGCTACACACAATGTTTATTACAGAAACTGAAAGAGTAGTGGCATTTAGACTTGCACAATTTCCTAGTCTTTCTTTGTTCGGGGTTCATTTCTTCTCATTTTTTTACCATTTTATTCTTTTTACCTTTTGATTTTTCTTTTAGCGTATACCCTCTTTACATTTTTATTTTTTTATTTTTTGATAATATGGAAAACCTTTGCAACAGTAAAGGAATGAACATATTATAGAGTTCAAAATGTCAATCATGAAATATGAGACCTATTGGTATAGGAGTATAACAGTGGCTCCACTTGGGAATGGATTTCTTTGGTGGAAAGTCAAGAACAGCAGGTCAGATGGCCTTCTCCATAACTTTGATTGTGCTCTGAAATTTCCTTTTGTTGGTTGCTTTATTGTATGTATGATAGTATACTTATGAAGCTTAGGGCCTTCTCTTCAGGCTTCATGTCCAGCAAGTTGCTATCCGATCCAAACTTTTATTCTTCCTACTTGAATCCTGCTTGAGCACCTTATAACTTAGGTAGGAACCTTTAGTCTTGGTCTTTTCATTAAAAATCTTTTAAACCTTTTCCTGCACAATTTGAGATCTGACTTGAAACTAAAAGGTGTTGCAACCTTCAAACCAGATTAGTAAATCAGCAAGATCTTCGATTCAAATCATTAAGGACCTATTTTGTAATCTACTGAAAACTAAATTAAATCAAACTAAAATCCTACCTACTTACTCTAATTAGCTCTCTAACTGTTGGTTAGGTAAGATGAAACAACCAATTCAACCACTCAATCATTATATACATTGATGACCTTTATTGCTTGTGCTTGTTGGTGTTTAAAATTGAGATCTTGCAATCAAATATAGCTTTGTTAACCTTTGGGAAGATAAGGAAATTCCCAATCTCCTTTGTTGAATCTAGAAACTGATTAAAAGGATCCTCCAAAATGTGCACACTATTCTTGAGCTGATTCAAACAACTATATAAATTCTTTGGATAGCTTTCATGCCATTAAATTGAAATGTTACTTTCATATTTACCACCCTACAGACTTTCAGATGAGAATTGTGATGGTTCTCCTATTGATTGAAATGTCTGGTTGGTGAAACCATTCTTGTCTTGATTTTGACTCTTATTGTCTGTTGATGGAGAAAAATTATGATTGCATTCTTCATCAAACTCATCAGTTATGGGACCATGAAAAACTTGGAAGGATTGGTGAAACTTATTACATATAGGTTCAAATGGAACTTCATAGATTTCTACAAGCTCCTCCTCCTTTTCTTTAAAACTTTTATACCACATTGCCTTTAAAAATTGAAATGATTCAAAACAAAGAAGCAGGGAATCATCTTGGATCATTTGATCACATGTTCCAGCTTCCAAGTCTTCTTCTATAACCTGACATTCAATGGCATTTTGGGGCTGCAAATATAGATATGAGAAGTCTTGAACAAAGATTTTATTTCCCTCTCGATAGTTACTATCAAGACTCGTTGAAATTTGATTTCTAATTGCATGATAGTTATCTTTGATAAACTGAAATGAATCAAAATTAAATGGTAAAGTTCCTTCACTAATTTCAAAATTTTCTGCACTTTCCTCCTCGTTCTCATAACTGAAATGAACAAGTTGATCACTATTTTCAAGTTGTTGAACCTGAACTTCCTTATTCCCCAAATTAGCTTCTGATTCCTCTACAAGGTTAATTTGGATTTGAGAAACATAATCATCATCATACTAATCATATTTGGGTGGATCATCAAAAATAAGTAATGTCATCAAATATACACATTAGATTGGGAGATTGCTCCTCCACATATTGCTCTATGAATCTATCTTCTGATCTATGGTAGTTGGAATTAATAGGAATTTGTCCATGGATATCAACATCTTCTTTTTGTGAAACGAATGTGTCATGGTGATTTTGAACAAAACATTCAACTTTCATTGTGATCATTTGCATCATTTCCTCTGTTTTCTTTATCAAAATGTCAAGTTCTTCCTCTTTTTTTGCTTTCAATTTTTCTTTTCTAATTTTCAGATTAAATTCTACATCTACTTCCATGTTCTACATATGTTCCATTGTTGAGGGGTTTCTTTCTCTTAGATGAAATTAAATCTCTGAATCAAATGCTCTTGGGTAATGCAAAAGAGCTGAATCAGGGGGAGGTCTTATATTTAATGGTATTGAATAGTAGGCTTGATTAAATCTATCTGAAAATTGTTGTATTGTTTCATCTGGATGTCTTTTTAACTGATTATATTCTTCTATCATTATGAGAAAATTCAATTTGATTATCCATCTATTAAGGAAGAGTTTGAGAAACTGCTCGAGATTTGAGATGCTTGCCTCAGGCAGGGTTTTATACCAACTCTTGACTTTGTCTTGCAAAGAAAGAGAAAAAAGCCTAATACTGATATCCTCTTCATCTACTTCAAATAAGTTAAGATAAGCTTCAAAAGCTTGAGTATGTTTTTGGGCAGTGATACCATTCTCCCCATCAAACTTAGGGAGATACTTGGGATAATCATTAGGGAAAGCATGGATTTTAGGAGGCAAAATGAGTGGTTTATATCTATCAGGAACTTTATGAGGTACTGGAATATGTACAGGGATTGTATGATTAGTCTTGATTTTTTGATTCTCCTTAATTGGAAAATGATCTTCATAAGAATTAGAAGACTGTTGTTCAAATGTGTAAGGAGATTTTATATCTACATCTTTCAAAGGAGAATAATAAAAATTTAATCTAAAATCTTCTCTAAAATACAATATACATTGAAAAAATTTACCAATGAGAAAGAACATAATGTCTTGTATAA
>APFE030453634.1:61303-120069 GCA_000404065.3 Pinus taeda | reverse complement strand
TTATGATTTAGCTTTGTTTGGAAAGATGTTAGGCTAATTATGGAGTTGAAGGGTTTTGTTTGAGTTTTGGTTGTGAGATTCAATAGAACAGAGAGGTAAAAATAGAGTAGTTCAGTCCATTGGGCTAATGGAGTTAAAGAAGACAACTTTCTAAATTTGGTTTCTAAACAGAGGATGGCTTCACAGAGGAAGGTAATCAAATAAGGAACAACAAAAAATATTTGAAACAGATGGAATGGGCTCAAATCAGGGAAGGGAAGTTAAGAATCCTTCAACCTTTTTGAAGAGGGAAAATGGATGATTACTGATAAGGAGAAGTTAAGTATTCTTTAGCAAATAATCAACGTGAAAGAATTAGGAAAACAGGAGCAATTAAGATCTCACTACTTCTCCTAATTCTGAAGAAGACACAAAGAACAATAATGACTGTAAACAGAGTGCAATCAAGCATATTCTGAAATTATTCCTTTTCTTTATCATTCAGATTGTGAAACATAGATGATATAGTAAACTGAGGAAACTTTAAAACACAAGATATAGAAGACTCATTGATCTAGTGCTTGATTCAAGAAATTTGTGACGGGTTCTCTGCTTCATTTCTTCATCCAGTAGGCCATACAACAGTTGATTCCTAATAGCTCTTTATTCCCAAAAGATCAATTTTTATATCAAAGTCTAGGAATCTCCCCCCTTCCTACTCTAATTGAGGGGGTATTTATGCTCAAAATTGTGAAACAAATATCTCATAATAGCTATGAGATAATATCTAGGGTAATTAATAATAGTCTTTAAGACAATAGAAATAGCTGGACTCGAAAATAGGAAAAGATAAACCATTGTGGTGCTGGCCCTGCTTTGTTGAATGTGCTAGAGGTAGGCCCTGTGAGTTGGCTTACTTTCATTGATACTCTTTAATTTTGGCCTGATACACTTTAATGCTATCCTGATACACTAGCTTGGAATTTCCCCTTTTCCAAGGGTAACAATGCAACTTTGGATCTCTCTGTGGTGCCTATGCTGAACCTTGTTGAGATTTCCTGAGACGCCATGCTAATGGATGCATTAACTCCTGAGTGTTGAGAAGGATGATTGTGCATTGTAGTTTAGATGACAGGCTATGGAGCCCGCTCTGTAGTTCTTCAAGTCGGGGTGGCCATAGGAGTAACTAGAATAGGGGACTTGGTCGCTTGCAGGAGAGCGAGGGGCGCAAAGTTATTATAGAAAAACTAGATTTTTTATCACTTATTTAGACAAAACGGAGGTCAGTGGGTCTCTTTGATTGGATCAGGAGGATGACGTAAGAAGTATGGATGATGTCAACGAAAGTGTCGGGGCAGATGATGTGGTGGATGATGTCAGCAATAGGGTTGTAAGCAGTTTTCCCCGCACCGCTTCTGGGGTCAAGTGGTTTCAGGTGGAGGGCGAGCGAGCAGGCTGGATGAGCGATGTGTGGCTTTGGTACGGTGGAAAACCACCAGTCGATCACAAGTTAACGCAGTAGAAAGCGGGTCGCGATATGATCGTCTGTCGTCGGATAGAAAGGCAGAGATCGGACGGCTGATGGGTGTCGGAGATGGCTGGGGGATAAGCAGCAGGCCCAACATAATAAAACATTATTTTAATCATATCAGACGTGATTCCATTGGTCGGGGTTATGGTTATTAATTAAATCAGATGGTTATTAATCCATGTTTTACATTATGACTATGGTTATAACTAACCAGGGGCGGTGTATATAGTAATGCGGGGGTTCTATTAATTTACATAATAAGGGAAAGGGTAAGGATTATATGGGGATTATATAATAATTGTTATAAATTAATATGACACTGAATTGATAATGAGCGCTAAGTATAAAATGTAAATAATTTACATTAAAAACTCAGGCTAAAGTGGGAAAAGGGATTTTCTCGAGCGATATTATGCATCTCCTAAGCAAAATGGGTTTTTTCACTTAGGTAAACTTTATGGAATGAAATGAATGATGGATGCATGATATTAAGTACTATGTCTTTTAACAGACCTTAACACTTAGGGGAAAATAATGAATGATTTAAGGAAAAGCATGAAGGGGAATCAATTATGTAATCTTGCCTCACTTGAGCTGCATCAAGAAAATGTTTGCTTTACACTTGTGATATCATTTCTGAAACACCATCTACCTACCTTGCCTACCTTGGCCTAGCATTTTTTCTTATTTTCTCGGGTGCACTTAGACTCGGAATCCCTCATCACTTTTCTTTTCTTTGCATGGAAAGCCTACCTAAGTCTAAACTTATTACATCCAAGGGCCCAGATTAAATAGTTGAGCTCCTTTTTCTTTCTTTACCTATCTACTTATTTTCCAAGATTAAACAGTTTGGTTAGATTTTATTCTCTATCTCTAAAACAGGAAATTCAAATATGAACTAGCCAAGATTAAGTTGTTTGGCCATTCGTCAATTGTGGCATAAGTTGACAAGTTCCACACAATGTTTATTACAGAAACTGAAAGAGTAGTGGCATTTAGACTTGCACACTTTCCTGGTCTTTCTTTGTTCGGGGTTCATTTCTTCTCATTTTTTGACCATTTTATTCTTTTTACCCTTTGATTTTTCTTTTAGGGTATACCCTCTTTACATTTTTTTTTTAATTTTTTTTAATTTTTTGATAATAGGAAAACCTTTGCAATAGTAAAGTAATGAACATATTACAGAGTTCAACATGTTAATCATGAAATATGACACCTATTGGTATAGGAGTATAACAAAGAGCACGTTTGAGGTCGGGATGTGGGCTCCGAACACTGTCAATGAAAATTGTGTAGAGGTCACTGGGAAGCTAAGTTGGGTTCTCAAATCAGTAGTGACTGTCTACGAGATCTAGCTTGGATGGAGGGAAAATTTGCACAATTTTTCCGAGGAGATAGTGCAGGTATTTAGGGGGAGACTGGCAGTGGAAACTGCACAATACCTCCAGGGAGGCTAGCAGTGCACTGTGGGAGAATGCTGGCAAAAAATGTGTAGAGATGGGAGGCTATCTTGCAGGACATCCTTGTGTTATTTTTGGGTTGAGTGGGATGGTGGGCTGTTGGGAGACTACTCATGAAAATTGCGCAGTTTTTAGGATGCACACCAGGCCGGATGACATGTGATTGGCTAAGGAAACTATGTAATTTTTTAGGGTAGTGTAGTGACAGGTAGCGGCTGTCTGTTCAGCATGTCTACGAAATTTCTTCTGTCAGTGTAAGTAGGCATGCTTGGCAGCTTCTATGCAATTTTTTGGAGGAGTGAGGCCCGGGGTCACTGCCCAGTCAATCTCTCTAGTTGACTAGCTGGAGGCTTGGTAAATTTTCATATGGGTAGCACAAATTGAGATGGATTGTTGAGAAACTTTTGCGTTGTTTTGGGTGGCAGTTAGTCAGGTTGACTACAGGATTGCACAGTGTAGACTGCCTAGGGGTAGCCTCAAGCTCTGCGTAGTTTTGGGTAGTAGTACATGATAACTAAGGATTAAGTCTGCATGGTGCAGCTCATCAAAGGTCTGGTTGATGGGGGGCTGGTCCAGTCGATAGAGTTTCAAAAAAATGATTGAGTGTGTGAGCGAGTGAACTTTTGAACACACACTCAACGTGACTTGATGACAAGACACCTCCAACCATCAAAAGAACATACACTCTATGTGACGGACCGATGGGTTCGAGAGACAAGTTCCACACTTGAGATAGACATTCGGATGACCATGACGACACTTGCGCGACAATGCTTACAATATTGTGTGTGAGTGTGATAGATGTTTACATAGGGAGCATAACTCAAACACATCATTCAACATCACTAGAATGAGGTCGCAAGAATGACATAACAATCAACATGCTGAAGACGACAATTGGTCCAACAAGTGAAAAGGAAGCAAGGAATGTAAAAGAAACACCTAAAATGACTTTTCATGTTTGCGCACATGCATTTTACTCAGGACATGATGATATGACAATGACAAGCAGTCTTGTAAGCTCAACTAAGAGGTGTACATCAAAAGGTGTTATTTACTTACCATACTTATCCTCAATATGATGATGCATCTGACAGAGTCTGCATTTGGTCCTAATATTTTACATTAATTGGTTTCTTGTTCCTTCTCCTCAACTCCTTGGAAGTGATTTCAACATGTCACCCTTTCCTATAGTCACTACGAGATAGATTTGTGCAATTTCAGTGGACAGTGAGTTTTTGCATGCAAGATAGATGTTAAAAATAGCAACAAGAAATGCTAAAAATAGAAATGATATAAATAGCATTGCTATAGATAGCATTTCAGGTAGCAATGTTGAAAATAGCAACAAGGAATGCTAAAAATAAAATACTAAAAATAGCATTCCTATAGATAGCATTTCAAGGTATATTTCAATTTTAATGAATCACTAAATTAAAATTTGAAGTTGGTCTCAGTAGTTGTTTGAAAAATAATTAATTAATTCATCTTGAGTTAAACTAGTTGAAGAAATTCAAACATGAAGTCTTTGTGAAGACATGCAATAGTTATCCCCTTGATTGGGAAAGTTATCCCTTGATTAAGGAGATAAGGATGAGTTGTATTTGAGTTGTAATTAGTTAGCTCAGTTAACTGAATTAAGTCTAGTTTAATTAGTTCCAAACAGTTTGAGGAACTAATTGTGTGTTCAATCAGTTAATGCATGCATGCATGCAACTAGTGTTCTCTAGATAACTAAATATTCTCTCATAAATAACTCGTGCATGTCAGGTTAGAGAAAGACCCATTTGAGATTAAAGACTGGGACAATGTACAATCAGTTGCTAGGATTTTCCTATAAGAAAATCTCTTACATGCAGAAGGAATTCATTCCTTCAAGATTGCACAGTTACTACAGAGTTCAAAGTAGTGTGTAAGGTTAGAATTACACATGTGATAGCTTGAGGACCTAGGAGAAACTATGCAAGGAAATAGGAGGCTTGGAGGATTGAAGGAAGGCATATGTATTGTATACTTTTTCTATGAGCACCTGTGAGAGATTGTACAAAGAGCTAGATAGTTTGAGAGCTAAAGCTTTGTGTAATCCTGAGATATTTCCACTTGTATGATAACATAGATAGCAGGGTTTTTAGCTGAGGCTTTCCCCAGAGTTTCTTCTGTGTTTTATGTGTGATTGAATCTTCTTCTCTATTATATGTGTTTTGGTTGATCTTCCTCAAAATTGATTAAGCTTCTGCAAGTTTGATTGTAGAAGTAGATTAAGTGTTTTGCTTTAGTACATTGCATATCAGTTTAATCGACAATGAGAATTTCTACATGGTATTAGAGCAAAGGTGATCAAAGTGGAGAATAGTACACAAAGAAGGGAGAAGGGAGAAGTTTTAAGTTCTTGATTGTTGGTACAAAATCAATTTCTCATCACATCTCAAAGTTCACCAATGGCGTTCAATGGCTTGAGACTCGAGTATGCCCTAGATGGCAACTCGAATTATATAGCATGGAAGGATTGCATGGAAGTAGTATTAGAGGACAATGGTTTGAAGGACTTCATTGATCAAGAAGTCCCCAAGCCAACATCAACTAATGCCCAAGAATTTGCAGAATGGAAGAAATGTATGGGAACAGTGAGGAGGATTCTTCTGGAGTGAGTTCGAGACCATATTATCTCAAGTATCCATAGGAAGGAGACTTTGTTTTCAATGTGGAAGACATTTAAGGACCTATATCAGAACAACAACGACCAAAGGAAGCTGGCACTAAAGGACAAGCTTCGGAAAATCAAGTTTCAAGAGGGCGACATGATCTATACATATTTGAACAAGCTCACCACATGCAAAGATGAGCTTGGAAGTGTAGGAATCATGACAACCAATGATGATATGGTGAGTGTTTCTCTCCTCAGTTGTCCTAAGAGCAAGCATAGCTACCAGGACTCAGTGAATGGAAGAGATAAACTGCTAGATTGGGGATGACTATGGTCGAATCTGATGTAGGAAGAGATTAGGAGGAGCACTAGAGATGGTTCTTCATCCAAGGAGGATGAAGAAAAATTTTCCTTCGTGAGTAAGGCAAGGAAAGGGAAGGAGAAGGATTCTCATCCCAAATCGAATTCTTATCATGGTGGGAAGAATATTGACAAATATAAAGTGAGATGCTTTAATTTTCACGAGGTGGGCCATTATGCAACTAATTGTCCATTGAAGAAATCCAATAAGGGATCCTTGGAAGGATGTGAAGGTGAGGCATTGGTATCTTAGTTCGAATTGGATTTTACCCTCATCGCGTGCATGGCTTCGTCAATTATGGGTTGTGGATGGTTTCTTGACAATGGAGCCTCATTCCACATGACTGGCAATAAGAATTTTTTAAATACCTTGGAGGAGAAAGACCTCCAGATGTGCATAGAGATGGGTAATGATGAAAATTATAGTGTTTCAGGAGTGGGCACGATTGCTTTTCAGAGGAAGCATGGAGCTCTCCTCACCTTGACAGGTGTGAAGTATGTGCCTGGACTGAAGAAGAACTTGGTATCAATCGCAATGTTGGAGGATAAAGGCTATGATGTAGTCTTCAGTAAGGTAAAGGTTTTCCTTAGACACATCACCATAAGACAAGTGAAGTAGATCAGTTCATGAGTTAAGAACCTATATGCTTTTGAGGTTCAAGATGCATGCAAACCTTGAGGAGGAAGGAAAATGTTGGAGACTTGGTGGTTACGAGGGAGAGAATATTACCTCTCAACATGTAGTGCTAGAAGAAGTCTCAGACAATTGTGGAGGAGCCACAATTGGTGAAGCGAATTTAGGAGGTTGTGGAGAAGCCACAACTGGAGAAGCCAAGAGGAGACCGAGTGGAGGCATCCACTCATGCAGAGACCTCCAGTAGGGGGAAAATTCAAGCCAAGTGAGTAGAGGAATCACATGCAGTCATACCTCCAGATGGGAGGTGGGGCGATGTGAAGTAATATTCCCAAGAAGGCTGAAATTGGGGCAGGATCCTTGACGTACCCAGCCTCTTTGATTAGACCTTACTACGGGAGCCCCGATGAGGAGTAGTAGGACTAACTAAGTGGGTAGAGAGAGATGCGGATGGAGTAGCAGAGGAAGCTTCAGCATCAGAGGGTGTTTCTAGCCCAACCGGGAGGTCAGTTGGGAGATCAGTTACTTCTCAATAACTGAGTTGCAGCGCAATAGTGGGCAACATGATGCAACATGATGAGAGGAGGTGCAGTGCTGGGAGATAGGACCAGCAACAACACAAATGCAGTAAGAGGAATCAGTGTAATTGATGCAATCAGAGATAAAAGTGACAGAGGCTAGAGACGTCAGATACTGAAGGGCACAGAGGTGCAGAGTTTTTAGTCGACAGAGGCATCATTGTAATTCAAGTTGGATATTTTTGTTTCTAGATTTGTTGGAGTAACAACACTTGAGATAAGTGTTGCATGTAGGACGTTCCAAAGGTTCAAGATCGGGTTAGAGTTGAATGTTTTTCTTATTGAGAGGGAGTGTTGAAAATAGCAACAAGAAATGCTAAAAATATAAATGCTATAAATAGCATGCTATAGATAGCATTTCAGGTACCAATGTTGAAAATAGCAACAAGGAATGTTAAAAATAACATTGCTATAGATAGCATTTCATGATATATTCCAATTTTAATTAGTCCCTGAATTAAAATTGAGAATTGAAATTCGAATTTGGTCTGAGTAGCTATTTGAGAAATAATTAATTAATTCATCTTGAGTTAAATTAGTTGAAGAAATTCAAACATGAAGTCTTTGTGAAGATATGCAACGGTTATCCCTTTGATTGAGGAATTTATCCCTTAATTATGGAGATAAGGATGAGTTGTATTTTAGTTGTAATTGGTTAGCTTAGTTAACTAAGTTAAGTCTAGTTTATTTAGTTCCAAATAGTTTCAGGAACTAATTGCGAGTTTAGTCAGTTAATGCATGCATGCATCCAACAAGTGTTCTCCAAATAACTAAATATTCTCTCATAAATAACTCATGCATGTCAGTTCAAAGCAAGACCCAGTTGAGATTAAAGGTAGGGATAGTGTACTATCAGTTGCTAAGATTTTCCTATAAGAAAATATCTTACATGCAGAAGGAATTCAGTCCTTCAGGATTACATAGTTACTATAGAGGTCAGAGCAGTGTGTTGGGTGAGAATTACACAAGTGACAACTTGAGGACCCAGGAGAAACTGCACAAGGAAATAGGAGGCTTGGAGGACTGAAGGAAGGCATATGTGTTGTCTATTTTGTCTATGAGTAGCATTGAGGGATTGTACTGAGAGTTGGATAGCTTGAGAGCTAAAGCTTTGTGTAATCCTGAGATATTTCCACTTGTATGATAATACAAATAGTGGGATTTTTAGCTAAGGCTTTCCCCAGAGTATTCTTCTGTATTTCGTGTGTGATTAAATCTTTTTCTATGTTATATGTGTTCTGGTTGATCTCGCTGAAAATCGATTAAGCTTCCACAAGTTTGATTGTAGAAGTAGATTAACTATTTTTCTTTAGTACATTGCATAATTAGTTTAATCGGCGGTGAGAATTTCTACAACAAACAAGGCAGCTTTGACAACATTACATAGTTTTGAGCCATATGACACTACTGCGGGTTCGGGGTCTTGGGAGGACTGCTCTATGAAATTTCTAAGCGCAATGCAGTTGGACTGCTCTGCACATTTTTGGAGAGCAGTGTTGTCTGCTTGACTTCTCTACACATTTTTGGAGAGCAGTGATGGCTAGGGTCTTTACGGGCTGCGGGGTTTCAACAGGGAAGGGACGTTGGTGTCTCTATAGGTTGCGAGGTTTTACTAGGCAAGGGAGGTTGGTGTCTTTGTGCACTGTGGGGTTTTAGCAGGCAAAGGAGGAAGATTGATGGTTGAAGAAGCAAAGCACAGAGTTCTAGGAAGTTGGATGAGGCTAGGTTTCTTGGGAAAATGCCTAAGTGTGAGATCGATGAAACATATGTAAACATTGATAGGATTTAATTGTGATTGCACACAGACACATCGTAGACCATCCAGAATGCATAAGACATGCTTTTCTTCATGCAACAACATTTGTGATAAGAGTGTGTAAAGTGAGAGTGAAACATGTTTAGGTGATGACAATCATTCATGCGCACATGCTCACCCTTGAAGCAAAACAACGTTCCCTATGCCCAATGATAACAAATGGTGCATAAAGATGAGAACACAGACAACTCATAGGATTAAGAAAGAGAGATTGAAATCATCAGCTTACCAATAGGTCACCAAGGATTATCGATCGCAGGATCTAAGGTAGGCTTACAAATTTGCATGTGAGCCAAAATTTTGAAGGACGATTGTAGAAGCTACAACAAGACTCTAATAACTAGTCACCATAACACATAGTAACCCAAACTATAATCTCAAAAATTAAGCGTCTAACAATAAATATATATTTAATTAGTATCTACAAAAATTAATTACAACAATCTTCAGATTATATATTTAGATTTTATGTTGAAGTATATATAAAATAATATGATTTAAATGATTTATTTCTATTTTTTTAAATTTAAATACATTTTGGAAATAATTTTCTCCTAAATAAATATACTTAATATTATTTTAATGGCTTTTCAAATATTATTGCCTAAATAAAAAAAATAAGGTAATTATTTTATAGTAAGTGGTATTTTACTCCATAATTACATTTATCGTATTTAAATTTATATGAGAATAATAACACATTTTATAACATCATTATTAGGTTTAAATAATTTTAAATAATTACTGCAAAATCTTAAATGTTAATTTATATAATAATCATTAAATATAGTTATCATTATTGTGTAACGGGTGATCGGGTAAACGTTCGTTAAATTTTATTAAATCTTTAACTATAAGCGTCTTAATCATATTTAAATTTTATTAAAATTTTCAACATAAATTTTTTATCATATCTGTGAGAGCAATCACTATTTTCATAATACTTTGGTTGAAAATTAAATTTATAAATAAAATTTAATATTATTTTTTGTTTTACTTAAAAAAAATAAGAAAAATATAAAAGTTATTAAAATAAATATAATATTTATTAAATATATTTATTTTAATATGGAAATATTAAATATTATATATAATTATAATAAAAATAAAATGAATATATAAATTTTTTCCAAATATTATTGTTATTCACATATATTATTATATATATCATATCTCATTCATGAATAACCGTAGAGTGAATATTGTTTCATTTTGTTTAATTAATAACAATGTAATATTTAGAAAGATGCATTATAACATATATAATTAAATAATATAGTAGTAAATTTAGTAATCACTTTATTAATTAGAAGAATTCAAAGTATATGTGTTTCTTAATTTATAAAGAATGTATTTATTTTTAGAATTAGTGTGTTGTGATGCAGGCCGCAACCCGCAAACCCAGGATTCTTTCTCTCAGTGCATATGAGAATGCATCTCAACTCTTAACCAAATCAAAAATTAGTGTCTGGCAAATTTTACACCTCTGCATGTTCTAAGAACTTCCATTCTGTTACTATTCCTCATCTCCATATCATAGGCTTTTAAAAAAAATAAATGCACCAGTGTATTTACTACCTCTACATCACATATTAAACCAAACTTAGGACTTGTTTATTTCAAATCTTATCACCTCAATATTTAGGCGCGCCCTCAAAGCTGCATCCGATTTGACTTCAATTTAATCTTGCAATTCGGGTTATCTTCTGCAATATGTATAAATTTATGTTTCACACTGTAATGTGGCGCTTCTTCCACAACGTTCGGGCAAGGACAAGTCGGAACCACGCCACCTCCCAAGCTTCTGGATCCGCTGAATTAACAATTATACACCAACATATATACATAGTTGCAAAACCCGCGGACATATATACACAAACAGTTGCGCCTGTGTATTGGAGCGACAGTAGAGTCCTCCGTCTAATCACGAAGGAGTTACCTGAAAATACAACGCTGGCCAGCGACACGTAGATGTCGGTGAGTGCATGTCCTTCACTTCTTTGAACATCAGCTGAAATTATTCCACAGATCCTTATATGGTCTCCACCGATCTCAGCGAATATTTAGCTCGTAGATTGCGTAAATGCATAGTGTCGACCTAAGCGAAATCTCTTGGACATTGAAGAGTGCAAGCCACAATTTTTTGTGGGATTCTGGAATACAAAACAACCTAACAGCCTAAAATATCTGATGAGCTTATTATTCCAGCATAGGAAAATATTTGCGCTCCTAATAAAGTGTAAAACACCTTGGAACAATCCCTGTTCCACGACCTGTAGAATGGCGTATATATTACAGAATATAAGTCGAAATTATGACAAGCGCATCTCTATTAACAATATTAACAGGACATTATCAATAACACCGAGAGGGATTTTATCACAATACTTATGGCATCGCCCTCTCTCCCTCTGATGCGATGAGAGCTTTCTGCCCCTTTATTTATAATTAAAGGATACATACATAAGAGGAAAAGATGAGATCTTATCTCCTAGAAAAAGCAGGCTTTTTCTTTCTTTTTACACAATGAGTTAAAGCCTGAAGCTTTTCTCCATTTTATCCTAATTTTAACTGGAAAAAACATAGAATTTCTATCCCCATTTTATTCCATATTTACACATGAAGATATTCTAGATGCTTCTGCATCATACACCCAACCTTAAAATTAATCATGATCTCGTGATCATGTGCCTGGATCCCATACTTTGTGCTGCAAGTTTCCATTTGCCGCTGCTTTTGTCTGCTGTTCTTCTCCACGTCTCCATACCTTATGCTGCTTTGCTCCACTGGCTGCACTCTTGCAATCTTTTGCTGTCTTCCTCTTGTTGCTGCTCCTTTGTTTCACTGTTGCTGGTCTCTTCTGGGATTCCTTCACCATCCTCCGCATCATCATTTTAATTTCTTTGTCTAGCAGACTTTCTCCAGCTTCTTCAGTAAGACCTATACTCACAGAACAATTGTTAGAATAAAAATCATAAGGCTTCAGTGCCTCTTCTGCTACTATCACTGTTGTCTCAGTTGTCACTATAGATGTTGCTGCTGTTGTCGCCATAGATGTTGCTACCGCTGTCGCCATAGATGTTGCTGCCGCTGTCACCATAGATGTTGCTACCTCCCAAACAACATGTCCCTCTGTAACATGCTTTGGCTCATCATCTGCAATCTCATCTGCAACTTTTCCCTCTGGTTCAATGCACTGGACTCTCTCTTCTGCAATCTCCCTGTCATATTTTGGATTCTCCAACCAGTATTCTAACAGTGCAATCTCTCTGTAGCATCGCTGAAGCACCTCATCATTACCTGCATTGATATATAAACTTCCAGTATCAACTGTTACTTCCTTTATTTGTGTTTCAGACTGATTCACTTCCACAAGAACTTCCTCTTGTGCTGTAACAATTTCATAAGATGGCACATCCTCCTCAACACCTGTAATCACATCACCTGCAAACATACACAACTCATCAGATTTTAAACTGCAAGTCTTTTTAGTCCTCACTGCTTCCTTCAATAGTTTCCTTTGAACCAATATGCATGTGGGATTTTCAAATTTCATCTCTGGCACAAGAATTCTAAGTCCCTTTCTCACCAAGGTAATCATAATTTGCCTCAACCTCCTCTGCAATTATCGCCAAATCACTCTCTTTCCCTTCAGTGAAAAGATCCATTTTCCTTTCTGCTTTTCCTGCTCCTGCAACCATTCTTCCAGTACCTGTAACTGTGCCTTTATTTCTGCAATCTTTCTTTCTCGAACTCCTGTAGTCATCTCATCTCCGTGGCTTCTTTTTGAACCTCTGCTTTCTCCTTTATGACTTTTAGTAGCCTTCTCCTTCGCCATGAGTTGCTCCCCTATGAGTTGCATGAAGCCTCTACCACAACAAACTCTTTTGCTGCCACTTACCTCACCAATCCTTCCCTCCAGATCTGGTCTTTTGGTAATCATTGGTCCTTTGCTGGAACCTTTTGAGCATCCTCCGCTGCTCTTGTAGGCTTCCCTCATCTGCAACTTTATTCAACCTCTGTTGAATCTTCAGGTTCTGCCACATTCACTTCTCCTTCTTCCCGCTGAGATTTCTTCACTATTCCTGTAGATCGATACTTATCAGTCCAAAAAATCATCACATGCAATTAACAAAAAAAAAACACTTGAGCCTTCAAAGGAAACTGTTCCCGCTCTGATACCACTTGATGCAGGCCGCAACCCGCAAACCCAGGATTCTTTCTCTCAGTGCATATGAGAATGCATCTCAACTCTTAACCAAATCAAAAATTAATGTCTGGCAAATTTTACACCTCTGCATTTTCTAAGAACTTCCATTCTGTTACTATTCCTCATCTCCATATCATAGGCTTTTAAAAAAAACAAATGCGCCAGTGTATTTACTACCTCTACATCACAAATTAAACCAAACTTAGGACTTGTTTATTTCAAATCTTATCACCTCAATATTTAGGCGCGCCCTCAAAGCTGCATCCGGTTTTACTTCAATTTAATCCTGCAATTTGGGTTATCTTCTGCGATATGTATAAATTTGTGTTTCACACTATAATATGGCGCTTCTTCCACAACGTTCGGGCAAGGACAAGCTGGAACCACGCCACCTCCCAAGCTTTTGGATCTCCTGAATTAACAATTATACACCAACATATATACACAGTTGCAAAACCCGCGGACATATATACACAAAGAGTTGCGCCTATGTATTGGAGCGTCAGTAGAGTCCTCCGTCTAATCACGAAGTAGTTAGTTGAAAATACAATGCTGTCCAGCGACACGTAGATGTCGGTGAGTGCATGTCCTTCACTTCTTCGAACATCAGCTAAAATTATTCCACAGATCCTTATATGGTCTCCACCGATCTCAGCGAATATTTAGCTCGTAGATTGCGTAAATGCATAGTGTCGACCTAAGCGAAATCTCTTGGACATTGAAGAAATCTCTGCTGGAACCTCTTCCTAAGCATCCTCCACTGCTCCTGTAGGCTTCTCTCATCTGCAACTTTTTTCAACCTCTGTTGAATCTTTAGGTTCTGCCACATTCACTTAGAATCCCTCCCACTGAGATTTCTTCACTATTCCTGTAAATCAATATTCATCAGTCCAAAAAATCATCACATGCAATTAACTTAACTGGAAACAACTTGAATCTTTAAAAAGAGTTATTCCTGCTCTGATACCGTTGCAGGCCGCAACCCGCAAACACAGGATTCTTTCTCTCAGCGCATATGAGAATGCGTCTCAACTCTTAACCAAATCAAAAATTAATGTCTGGCAAATTTTACACCTCTGCATGTTCTAAGAACTTCCATTCTGTTACTATTCCTCATCTCCATATCATAGGCTTTAAAAAAAAACAAATGCGCCAGTGTATTTACTACCTCTACATCACAAATTAAACCAAACTTAGGACTTGTTTATTTCAAATCTTATCACCTCAATATTTAGGCGCGCCCTCAACACTGCGTCTGGTTTGACTTCAATTTAATCCTGCAATTCGAGTTATCTTCTGCGATATGTATAAATTTATGTTTCACATTGTAATATGGCGCTTCTTCCACAACGTTTGGGCAAGGACAAGCCGGAACCACGCCACCTCCCAAGCTTCTGGATCTGCTGAATTAACAATTATACACCAACATATATACACAGTAGCAAAACCCACGGACATATATACACAAACAGTTGCGCCTGTGTATTGGAGCGACAGTAGAGTCCTTCGTCTAATCACGAAGCAGTTACCTGAAAATACAATGCTGGCCAGCAACACGTAGATGTCGGTGAGTGCATGTCCTTCACTTCTTCGAACATCAGCTAAAATTATTCCACAGATCCTTATATGGTCTCCACCGATCTCAGCGAATATTTAGCTCGTAGATTGCGTAAATGCATAGTGTTGACCTAAGCGAAATCTCTTGGACATTGAAGAGTGTAGGCCACAATTTTATGCGGGATGCTGGAATACAAAACAACCTAACAACCTAAAATATCCGATGAGCTTATTATTCCAGCATAGGAAAATATTTGCGCTCCTAGCAAAGCGTAAAACGCCTTGCAACAATCCCTCTTCCACGACCTGTAGAATGGCGTATATATTACAGAATATAAGTCGAAATTATGACAAGCGCATCTCTATTAACAATATTAATAGGACATTATCAATAACACTGAGAGGGATTTTATCACAATACTTATGGCATCGCCCTCTCTCCCTCTGATGAGATGAGAATTTTTTTCCCCTTTATTTATAATTAAAGGATACATACATAAGAGGAAAAGATGAGATCTTATCTCCTAGAAAAAGTAGGCTTTTTCTTTTTCTTTACACAATGTTTTAATGCCTGAAGCTTTCCTCCATTTTATCCTAATTTTAACTAGAAAAAACATAGAATTTCTATCCCAGCTTTTCTCCTAAACTAGTTCTCCCATATCCTTTTATTTAGAAAAAGAATATTTACATAAATCCACTTCCTAAAACAACAAAATATTCAAAATTATCACACCCCATCTTTATTCCATATTTACAAATGAAAACGGGCTTGATGCAGGCCGCAACCCGCAAACCCAGGATTCTTTCTCTCAGTGCATATGAGAATGCATCTCAACTCTTAACCAAATCAAAAATTAATGTCTGGCAAATTTTACACCTCTGCATGTTCTAAGAATTTCCATTCTGTTACTATTCCTCATCTCCATATCATAGGCTTTAAAAAAAAACAAATGCGCCAGTGTATTTACTACCTCTACATCACAGATTATACCAAACTTAGGACTTGTTTATTTCAAATCTTATCACCTCAATATTTAGGCGTGCCCTCAAAGCTGCATCCGGTTTGACTTCAATTTAATCCTGCAATTCAGGTTATCTTCTGCGATATGTATAAATTTATGTTTCACACTGTAATATGGCGCTTCTTCCACAACGTTCGGGCAAGGACAAGCCGGAACCACGCCACCTCCCAAGCTTCTGGATCCGCTGAATTAACAATTATACACCAACATATATACACAGTTCCAAAACCCGCGGACATATATACACAAATAGTTGCGCCTGTGTATTGGAGCGACAGTAGAGTCCTCCGTCTAATCACGAAGCAGTTACACGAAAATACAATGCTGTTCAGCGACACGTAGATGTCGGTGAGTGCATGTCCTTCACTTCTTCGAACATCAGTTGAAATTATTCCACAGATCCTTATATGGTCTCCACCGATCTCAACGAATATTTAGCTCGTAGATGCGTAAATGCATAGTGTCGACCTAAGCGAAATCTCTTGGACATTGAAGAGTGCAGGCCGCAATTTTATGCGGGATGCTGGAATACAAAACAACCTAAAAACCTAATATATCCAATGAGCTTATTATTCCAGCATAGGAAAATATTTGTGCTCCTAACAAAGCGTAAAACGCCTTGGAACAATCCCTCTTCCACGACCTATAGAATGGCGTATTTATTACAGAATATAAGTCGAAATTATGACAAGCGCATCTCTATTAACAATATTAACAAGACATTATCAATAACACCGAGAGGGATTTTATCACAATACTTATGGCATCGCCCTCTCTCCCTCTGATGAGATGAGAGCTTTCTACCCCTTTATTTATAATTAAAGGATACATACATAAGAGGAAAAGATGAGATCTTATCTCCTAGAAAAAGTAGGTTTTTTCTTTTTTTTTACACAATGATTTAAAGCCTAAAGCTTTTCTCCATTTTATCCTAATTTTAACTGGAAAAAACATAGAATTTCTATCCCCATTTTATTTCATATTTACACATGAAGATGTTCTAGATGCTCCTGCATCATGTAGTAAGCCAAATTTATATTAAAGAGATGTTTTTTCCAACTACAAACTTTAATCAAAATTTTTTCCTAAAATTTCATGTACAGTGAAATAATATTTGTAAATCTTCACATTAAATTTCAGGTATAGTGAAATAATATTTTTTTTTGTATCTTCGCATTATAAATGGATGTAGATGGTTGAAAAGGTTGAAATTTCATTAGTTAAAAATTTTAACTTTGTATATTGTTGAATTTTGACAATATAAACGAAATATGTTATGAGATTAAATGATTCTATTTAAAATTTGATCACTTTATTTATTTATTTTTTAATATAAATTTATTTCTATTCTTTCTTTTATTTATTGAATGAGAAATTTACATATACATATGTATTGATAACAAAGGATAGGATAATTCCTTTAAACCTTTAGTAATATAGAAAATAGTATTACTCACACATTTATGCTTGTAACATGTATTATTTTATGCTCATATATATATTAAGAATTGAATGAACTACACATTTCCTTCTTATTATTCTTATTAGGAGGTACTTGATATTTTTTATTTTATTTCTAATTTTCAATTAAACATTTTGTTTATAGATATATATGAAGTTGGTATTGACATAAATTAGTTAGCATGGATCTTCAAATAATTTATTTAAATCTTGTGTGGAAATATGTTTGAAAAGTATATGGTTTAAACATCTTACTCGTTTTTTCCTTTTACTTTTAGTTAAGTTATCTCTTTTTAAGGTTGATATAAAATTATATTAAGTCATGTAGAAATAGAAATATTTTATTTATGACTAAGAGTGAGGAATTTTTTTAACCATAATGGTTTGTAATATCATCAACAAATCGAGTGACCATAGTGAGACTGGGATTATTGACTTTTATAAATAAAATTATTAAATCTAACTAAGAATGCATATTCATTTTCGTTTTCTAATTATCTCCTACATTGCTTCTCAAATTAGAGAATATTTTAGTTTTATTTTAAGAGGTACACATGTCACCTCCATGTTGATCAGATATGAAATCACACATAATCCTCATATTGGGTTGAAGAGTACACCTCTTGATGCAAAAAGACACCTATATTTATACAGTACTCTTCTTCACACATGGTGGGAGAACAAAATATATGTTCAACCTCTACCATAGATTATTTTTTAAAACCCTAGTATGAGAAGCATTTTTTGAAAAAACATAGAGTTTTACCTTTCCTAGTTGTATGGGTATTTGAATTTGGCATGAATTCATTACTTTTAGTTATTTTTCTCTTTGGCCCAAATTTAATCTATGGTGTAGATCAGTTAGGCCCACAAAGTTGTTAGTTGTTTTTTTTGAGGTTTTTTCTTTGATTTTTTTTGTATGAATGGGAATTAACAACTAGGTGTCACACGGGTCAATTTCAACAATTGCCACTATAACTATCTAAGTGGGCACTCATTGCCCCTTTCACAATGCCATTAATTTGCATCCCGATGATTTAAACCTGGGACTTTTGTACTAACATTTACTTTTCATTTTCAAGGGCTTGCCTAGTGAACTCCCTGGGGGTGGCTACCAAAGCCCCTTAAGCTATGAAGAAGATGAACCTGGACAAGCATCAACCCTAGTTTTTTCGGTTGAGCTTGCAGATATAGATATTCAATATGGGCTTGGGATTATTCTCGTTTTGTTAGATGCACACTACTATAGTTCTAAAGCTAATGATGGTACTACCACAAATATTGTTGGCGACTTTAGTGCTCTGGTTTATCTTTTCAAACTTGCTCTATAATTTTCAGTTAACTCTTTGCAAGTCTTTGGTGACTGAGTATTGGGAATCAATTAGATGAAGGATAAGGCCTTTTTGGTCAATAACGGCTTATTTCATCATGAAACCTTCTTATAGACTCAGAAGGACTAATTTGAAAGCAATGATTTATCATATATCTATAGGGAACAAATATGGAAGCAGTCAAACTTTCAAAAGTAAGATTTTATCTAGAACCCAGTTTATTTATACTTCAAAAGTTTGACTCCTCTAGAATCCTATAAAATAGAACCAATGGAGAAGTTAATTTATGGTTCCTTGTGGTCTCGTTTAATTGAAAAACTGTATCTTTAAAAACAAATTTATACATATCCTTTTGTTGAAGTGTTAGCCAAATACATAATGATTAATGACAGAAAATGATTCATTTTTTGTTTTTTTTAAACATAAATTTATAGTCATTTATGTCTATAAAACTTAAATATATTTAGATATTTTCTAAATAAAAATACATTTTTTTCAAAAGGGAAAAAAAAAACAAACATATATCTTCAAACTCAAACAAATTATAGCTATATTTTAAAGCTTTATTTAACATATATATAAATATTATTTAAAACAAAAAAACATACAACCAAATAAGCTAATAATTTTTTATATTATTTCAACCTATTAATTTAATTATTTTCCAATCAAATAATTCTCAATTAATTTAATATTTGATTCTCAATTAATTTATTATTGCATATTAGAATGAATTTTTTTTTTGGTTAATATAGACCGTCATAATTATTGATGCTAACCTACCATTTAGGAATCCTCCATATTATAAAGAGACTGATGTGCAAAATAATTATGTAATCCAGTATGGAACCATGAATTGGTGTGCAACATAATTATATAATATGCTATTGAAAGATGAATAATGGACTAAAATTAAAGGATTCTTCCTCTAATTCGGAGATTGTGAGTAAAATAGCGCTATTGGTTACATACATAGTTGGCAACCATGTGAGCCCTTTCTCACACCAACTAAAAGATATGGATATTCAAGGCCGTCTATCTAAATATATTCTCATCCAACTTATGTTTAGATGGCAACCTTCATTATCATGACTCTTCATGATATTTTTATTCTCAAGAGGCGTATGGGCTTTCGTAATAGTGAGAGGGCTTTCCCGCTTAGATGTAAGTCAGTGAATGAAGCACTCCATCCCATATTCAAGGCACTATTAAATAATTCACAAGCATTTGACTGCACGTCCACTCCTCATAATATGGAAACGAGGTTCATCTAACTCGCTCGCTGGACCACTCCTTCCATCAGCGACTTGCCATTTATATCGGTAATGCGCGAGAAAACTGTACTTATTTTTATGTTTTTGCTTACATTCTAGTATATTTATGGTTTGTTAAGTTTTTTAATGGTTTAATAAATTATTATTTGCATTTACGGTCAAACTTATATTATTTTGAGATTGGCTTAAAAAATATTAAGTTTTCATTGTTGAATAGTGAATTTTTTTTATATTATTTATTTATTTATTTATAATTTGATCGTATGAAATTGAACATGTATTGCTCAATGCATGAATTAATAAGACAAAGTACACATGTTCTATAACAAATTTGGCCTATTAATCTTTTTTTTATATTAACCATTTAAAAAATCTATTGGCAAAAAATCCAATTACATCAGTCAAAATTTCATTATAAAATATCTAAATTTAAATAAAAATTAATTATTAAATACAGCAAAACTTCATAACATCTTCTAATATATTTAAAAAATTTATAATACCTTACTTATGTAAATATTTATTGTGATAATCCCACAACTTCATATATATGTATAGAACTATGACTTATTGACCACTATTTTTAGGTGTTTATATCATGTACAATAATATATGTTATTAATTATATTTCTTAAATTAAATTTTTTTTTTTAATTATAATATTTTGATCATTTTTTCAATTTTGGTTTTAATTAAACATACATTTTTTTACTTTTGGTTTTTATTATATAATATTCAATATAATAATTAATGATTCCATATATTTCAAATCCATTAAAAATTTATAATTTAATCTTTTTTTAAATAAAAAATGTGTTTTCTTTAATTAAAATATTTTCATAATTATTTAATTTTGTAAAATAATATGATAAGCTATAAAAGTTCTAACATATTTAACAAAATAACTATAGTTATTGAAAATGTTCATGGAAATAGAATTTTATACTTCATGATAATGACTAATAAAACATTATTATGGTTGTTGAATAGAATTAGATTCTCTATTGCACAATGCTAAATTATAAACAACAAAATATCTCAATTTACTAATCAATAAAATATAAATAGACCAGATTCAAAAATAACAATTCAATATTTTTACTTTAATGTAATTATATTTAAACTAAATAGAGATATTAAAAACATAATTGAACAATGATCTCATAAATAGTTTAGAAAAATGTAATTTTTTATTTTATATGTTAAAAGCTAAATATAATTATGGACATTCATTTTTTCAAAAACAAAATTAATATATTCTATAGAATGGATTTGCTAATAGATGAGATATAATTTTGAGAGTAATATATTTTAGATATTGAAAATGTAATGTATTAAAGAAGAAATAAAGAGCATCTATTTTTTATATATATATATAGTGTTATTCTCTCAAAATTTTCATAATAGATTCTTTCCAAATTTGTCAATAGGGTAATTAGTCAAATGAGTGTTACATTAGAGGATGATGAAATCAACCAAAAATGAGTATTGCATTAGAAGATGATGAAAGCAACCATAGATTTAGGGGAAGAATTTAAGGTGTAATCTATGAGAGAATGTATAGATGAAGGACGATATATAAGAGTAATTTGATTAAATTTTTTTATTTAAAATATTTATTAGAAAGAGATTCATTGAGAAGATTTTGAAATATATTTATCAATATCAAATACAGTTAAAAAAAAAATTAAACTCAAAAATATAATATATAAATCGATAAAAATAAATATCATAATTACAATAAAATAATAACATCTTTTTCAAAATAAATCTTAAAATTTTAGAATCATTGTACCCTTTCATCTCCGACCAAAACAAAACTCCCACTAAAAAGGTAATTTAAATAAAGTGATCTTTCTCCATAATGGACCTCGATTCTCCATTAACAACTATGCTGAACAACGAATATATTAAAAAGTTTTCTTTATCCTTATATGGAGCGAATGCCTCCAATATTTGCATTCTATATCTATTATATTATAGGGGATATGATAGGTGAAATTCTTTTTTGTCAGATAAGAAGGGCTTCATATGTGATAAATTTATATTTATTATATATATGGTTATAAAGTCGATATATTAAAAATATTTATTAAAAATGGGTTATTTAATTTTAAGAAAGCAAATTATTATTTGGAATTAAAAAAAATATGGGAAAAGTTTTTTAAAATAATGATAGTTTTGCTTAAATAAAAGGTAAAGAGATTAGTAGTGTGTTTGAATTTAAATATAATTCAAGTATATGATGTGTAATTTATTTCAAAGTGTTTTTTATTTTCAACCTTCCTAGTATCATAAAGATGACAAACTCTTTTATACCAAAAAAAATAAAATTAACTCTCTTAAGATATAATTCATGAGAATTTCTTTTTATTTTCACAATATTTTTTTTCTTTACACTATTCTAGACAAACAAATAATTTTTATTTTTAAATTTAAATTAATCACCTCTTTATAATATTTAATTTCGTATTAAGCTATTTATTTTCATATTATTCCCTGTGTTAAATACTTTATGTACTAATGATTACATCTATAATTTGTGATATTTAAAAAATTATAAATACTTAAACAAAAATTTCAGTATCTAATCTATATATTAATATATATATATATATGATTTAATTTTAATATTAAGAAAAAATATACTTAATTAATTGAGTTTGGTTTTATTAATTAAAAAATGATTATTAATTTTTTATCTAGATTTAATTCTTAATATATTAAATCTTTAAAATATTTATTATAACCTATATATTTAATAAAACTATATATAAATATCCAAAGTACATTGATTAATAGTTATATATTTAGTAAAAGTAAAAAAACAAAATTAAATTCTTAAATATTTATATTTATTATTAATTTATATTAGAAATTTCCCAAAAAATTGTAAAAAGTCTTTCCGGTACAGACATTTTATGTCGTATTAAATTCTCAATCAAATCAATTTTCATCTATCCATAAAAATTAGTTCCATCTCTATTTTGTGATTATAAATGGATTGTGAATTTAGAAGCTTGATCTCTATTTTGTGATTACAAATTGATTGTGAATTTAAAAACTTGAGATAATGTTTGAGAAACTATATAAAAAAAATACGACACCCAAGAAACTAATTAAACGCTAAATCATACAACAAATATTTTAAAGCTAGAATGATTGGTATTTATAAAAAATTCACAATACTTTGTTATTAATATTAATTAATGTTATTATCTAATGAATTTAATTTTTTTTATTAATATTAATTAATGTTTATGGATCATTGTACAGTTTTGGCCATCCTTATTTCTTACTGATTCACTTATACTAGCAGTGGCAGAGCGCTGTCGTATGAAACCAGGTTCTCCCAGTCCAGTCGAGCAGAGAAGCCTTGTTGCCAAACTTTGAAATTTTGCATCAAATTTTGATCTGGGTGATTAGTGTTATCGTCCTCCATGTTGTAAATGTGTTAGAAAACTTGCACAGATGAATCTAGCTAGTAAAGGTTGAACACACAATTTTGCAGAGCAAAAACACTAAAAGAAAATCGAAAGAAGAAAAGAATGATTCATTAGAAAATATGTTACAATGCTCATGATATAGCATTACTGGGTGAAGATCCCAAGGTAATGCACTATAGTGGTGATCAATGAGAAGACTCAACACCTAAAACAAGTTCCAGAGATAACTAGTCAGTTGTGGAATTAAAGAAGGAGCAAATCAAGGTGTAAATCATGCAAAAGGAATCTTGCATGCAATCCCATGCTCTAACTAAGAGTCTGCATGTAGATGTGTAGTAGCTGCATGTAGTCGCATGCTCTAACTAAGAGTCTGCTTGTAGGTGTGTAGGAGTTCCAACACCCCCCCTGAACACCACTATGGAGAAAAATAGAAAATGGGCCCTGACAACTAAGGCCAGAGGTCACCCAAAATAAAATGCAAGCTGTATGAAAATTGAGGAAAGAGGGAAAACCTCGTGGGAAAAACTCCCCCTCAAAATACAATGTAATCAAGAGAAAAGAGGAAGAAAAGACAGTTGCTAAGCAACTGTGTCGTTCACTCCAAGACGATCATGCAGAGAGCGAAACTTCTGCACAGTGAATGTCTTGGTGAAGATGTCTACAGTCTGTTCTGCTAAGGGACATAACTGCAAATCAATGACCCGATCATGTACTAAGTCTCTGATGTAGTGCATATGGATCTCTATGTGCTTCGTCCGCTGCCGTTGTGCTGGATCCATGCAAAATTTGAGAGTGCTTTGATTGTCACACCAGATGACAATGGGCTGGTGGAACTGAATGCTCAACTCAATGAGGAAGTGTTATAGCCACAGAGCCTGAATGGTGATGTTGACTACTCCTCTGTACTTAGCCTCAGCTGAAGAGAGAGAAATAGCAGCTTGCTTCTTGCTTGACCAACAGATAGGGCCAGATCCTAGACTGAGTGAATATCCGGAGGTGGGCTTGCAATCAATGCTATCTCCCGCCCAATCAGAATCTGTGAAGCCAAGGAGATTCAATGCAATGCCTGCTGCATAGTGAATCCCGAAGGTGATGGTGCCCTGCACAGATTGGAGGATGCGCTTGGCAGCATTCCAATGTAGCTCATGCGGCTCCTGCATATATCTGGAAACTGCCCCTACTGCGTATGAGAGATCTGGTCTAGAGTGGGTGAGGTACAATAAGCTCCCCACTAGCTGTCGATAGAGAGTGCTATCAACTAATGGAGTGTCACCTCCATCCTCAAGGTGGACCCCAGATAGAAAAGGAGTCGGTGCTAGCTTACAATCAGTCATGCGAAATCTCTCGAGGAGATCCCGTGCATACTTAGCCTGAGAGAGTTTGATGCTTGTGGCATCCTGGCTAATCTCAAGACCAAGAAATAAGTGTAATGGACCCATGTCCATCATCAAGAACCTATCATGCAGGGCCCTCTTGACTGTAGAAATGGCTGAAGCCGACCTTCCAGTGATTAGGAGATCATCTACATACAAAACTAAGATAAGAAGAGAATCATGCGTCCTAAGCATGTAAACATTCAGATCAGACTTACATCTTTCAAAGTTTTGTGATAAGAGAAAAGAATCCATCTTCACGTACCAAGCTCTCGGGCCCTGTGTAAAGCTATAGAGAGATTTCTTCAGTCTGCAGACCAAAGATGAATCCTGAATGAAACCATGTGGCTGCTCCATGTAGATCTCCTCAGATAGGTCTCCATGAAGAAAGGCATTCTTCACATCCATCTGATTTACTTCCCACTGTTGGGCAGCCGCAATGGCAAGTGTAAGGCGTATGGGATCCATATTTGCTACTGGAGAAAAGGTCTCATCATAATCAATGCCATGCACTTGTTGGAAGCCTTTAGCTACTAGCCTCGCTTTTCATCTGGTGATTTTCCCATCCGCAACACTCTTGGTACCCATTTGCATCAGACAAGTTTCCTTCCTGAAGGAAGGGGGACCAGATCCCAAGTCTGGTTCTCGAGGAGGGAGTTATACTCCTCCTTCATGGCGAACTACCAAGATGGATGCCCAGTAGCCTCAGAATAAGGCTGTGGATCAGAAGACTGAACCAAATGACAATGCTAGGAGGGCGATGGTTCAGTGGCAATGAGGACAAGAGGAGGCTTAATAAACTCTGAGCTAGTCCTTTGCAGATTAGAATTATCCCCCACAAGACCATTTCTAGCAGCTGGTTGGTCTTGTGCATATATCTCACGTAAGCTCCTTGTTCTCTGATTTATGACAGGGGAATATGATTCACTGCTGGAAGCCCGATCTGGGCTTGGATGTGGATCATCATTTGCATGCACTAGATTTGTATCTGAAGACTCTATCTCTGCATCTGCATGCTCTTCCTCGGCATCTGCTTGATCTGTATTTGCATCTGAATGCACTGAGTCATCATCTCAGACATGAGGTAGATAAACAGTGTCTGCATGCAGCAACTGAGGTGCATGCGAGAGACTTTCCTCAAATTTGACACTTCGCTCAATGATGAGCTTGTCCGTAGAGGGAATGAGGATTCGATATCCCTTCACACCATCAGGGTATCCAACAAAGATGCACTCAGTGCTCTGTGGATCAAGAGCTTTCCTCTTCTTAGAGGGGATCTGGGCCCATGCTCGAGAGTCGAAAACATGGAGGTGAGTGATCTCTGGTTTAGTGTTGCTCCAAGCCTCAAAGGGGGTCTGATCCTTTATAGACCTATGAGGAGATCTGTTTTGGATGTAGTTAGCACAATTAAGTGCTTCGGCCCATAGCTTATGAGGCAATGAATTAGCATGCAGCATGTAAGAAGCCATCTCTTTGAGAGATCAGTTCTTTCTCTCAGCAACTATGTTATGCTGCGGAGTGTATGGAACTGTGTACTGCAACTGTATGCCAGACTGAAGGCAAAGGTTCCGAAGTGCTGTGTTAAAATATTCCCCCCCATTGTCTGTACGGAGGGCATTGATCTTTCTCTCTGACTGTGTCTCAACTAGTGCTTTGAAATCTTAAAAGTTCTTAAAAACTTTAGATTTGTTCCTGAGAAGATACACCCAAGTATACTGTGAGAAATCATCAATAAATGTAAGCACAAACCTTGCTTTATTGATGGAAGGATGAGGAAAGGGCCCCATGAGATCACTATGGATCAGATCTAGAGGAGAGGATGCTCTGTGAGTCTTGTCGGTGTCAAACTTTTCTCTGGGGTGTTTGCCAAGAACACACCCTTCACAAACTCCTTCGGAGAAGCTGATATTGAGCAAGCCTTCCACCATCTCATTCTTGCTTAGCTGCTGCATATACCTGTAATTTAAGTGACCAAACCTTTCATGCCAAAGCCTACTACTATCATCAGCATGTGTAAGCAATTAGGAGGATTCAGATTCAATAAATTCAAAAAATGTACACAGTGTGGCTCCATTGTTTACCTCACCAGTTGCAATTTTGGCACTGCTATGCAGATCATATATGTTTACTACATCTGGAGTGAATTCCACTCTCTTTCCGGTGCCGGAATGAGTGATCTGATAAACTGAAAGTAGGTTTACTGAAAGTTTTGGAACGTGAAGCACATCTTCAAAGCTTCCATGTAAAAGTTTCACTCTACCTTTTCAGGTGACCTCAATAGGTGAGTCATCTCCCATGAGGATGGGAGGTCCTTTGCATGCATCCAAAGAGGAATAGACTTCCTTTGCAGCAACCATATGATGTGATGCACCAGAATCTGTAATCCATGCATCAGGAGAAGAATTAATTGCAACTAAAGCATGAACATTATTACCTCTCCCGTGTGGCGGATCCTCAGTTTTCTTCTTGGCGCCCTAAGGGATATGATCCCCAAGATTGTGCTTCTGAAGGATTTCTGCCATTTGGTCAATTTTTTTCTTCATGCAATAGGATTCTGGATGGAATCCTCTTTGACATTAGGTGCATCTATTTCCTTTCTTCCCTTTCTCATTTCTCGAGCCGGAGGAGTCATTGAAGGGATTGGTGTACCCTTCCTTCTTTGGATGGGAATGTACTTTTCCCTTGTCTTTTTGCTGCTGATTTTTCTGACTTGAATCAGATCTATGATGTTTATTATGGTTGATATCATGCACAAAAAGTGCATGCACTTTTGGAGGTTTGATTTTCCCCATGCCAATGAGTTTATCTTGCTCAAAAATAAGGGACTCCATAAATTCTTTCAAAGAAGGCTTAGTGTAGGATTTACCTGTTGCGAGCCTTACTGAATGAAATGTAGACACAAAGACGAAGTATTCCGGTCCGAGCTTTGACATAATAGAGAGAATTTGGCAAATCTCCTCCTTGGATTTGTCAATTCCACAACCCTGGAGTTGCAGCAATAGATCATTATATTTGGTGAAGAAGTCTTAAATTCTATCATAGTTTTGTGGATCCAATGATAGTAGCTCCACTTCGAGCATATGTCCTTTAATCTCATCCTATTTCCCATAGAGATCTTCAACCTTTTCCCAAATCTCATTGGGAGTATTGCAGGGAGATAGATGAAACTGCAACTCTGGAGAGATGCACATGCATATGGATCCGTGGGCCTCATCCATACAGTTGAGATACTTGGATTTCTCTATGGCTGAAGTGGGTTCCACTTCTATAGCCATGGTAATCCTATACAACCCTTTTTGATGAAGGTATCGAGCCATTTGGTCCTTCCATTCGTGGCAGTTGTATGGTGTTAAGATCAATGCTTTGGGAAACTCCTTTTTTCTGTCAATCTTCGATCTTCGAGCTGTAATACCTGCAAAATAAAGTATTGGTGTGCCTTTTATCTAGCAACCTGTGGGCTTTGATACCATGTAAATGTGTTAGAAAACCTGCACAGATGAATCTAGCTAGTAAAGGTTGAACACACAGTTTTGCAGAGCAAAAACACTAAAAGAAAATCGAAAGAAGAAAAGAATGATTCATTAGAAAATATGTTACAATGCTCATGATATAGCATTACTGGGTGAAGATCCCAAGGTAATGCACTATAGTGGTGATCAATGAGAAGACTCAACACCTACAATAAGTTCCAGAGATAACTAGTCAGTTGCAGAGTTAAAGAAGGAGCAAATCAAGGAGTAAATCATGCAAAAGGAATCTTGCATGCAATCCCATGCTCTAACTTAGAGTCCGCATGTAGATGTGTAGTAGTTGCATGTAGTCGCATGCTCTAACCAAGAGTCTGTGTGTAGGTGTGTAGTAGTTCTAGCATGTGTGAGGGCATTTACAGTGGGCGGTTTTTTTTTTTTGTTCCACCACGCCATTAGAACATTAGCGGCATCACCCTGTGAGGATCCACATTGGATCAGATCGGATCGAAGGATCCGTGTCAAAGGTCATCGAAGTCTGTTGTGACTAGTCAAAGAACAATAACGTGTTTCTTGTTTTTCATCTTTGGATCACCAGTTGTATCTCCTGGGAGGAGGAGTGTTGGTGAATGCAATCTTCAGATTTTCTGATTTTTGGAATTGCACTGTTGCCTGCTCCTATTGAGGAATGTGGTTGCACTGGTCAAAGGAAAAAAGAGGTTGAGGAACTCGCTCGCAACACTGAAAGGTTCTACCACAATTCATCAGCATAATCGTATACAGGCCAGGACAGTCCTCGTCCTATTATGCAATTGTGTGTTTGTATTGTCCGACCAATCAAACCAAGGAGGGTGGACATTTACAATAGTGGGTGCATAGAATTTTTATCAAGATGTTGCTGCATGTTGGTAAGGAGCACGTGAGCACAATAACCTTTCTCCACTATATTTTTTAAAAGGGAGTACATGAGCCCTCTATTTTTTATAAAAAGAGGTTTCAATATATTTAAAAGAGGGCTTTCTTTTGAGTGCCCGTGTGAAGGGACTATATTTTCTAAAAAGGGTTTTTTATATAGTTTTCCAAAAAGTGGAGCACCCTTTGAAATTAATAATTTGACTTATTTGAGTTACAAGAAGTCCTATTGGAGACCTTAGGAGAAGATGGTGAATTCTCTCATCGATACATTCTTGAATGAAGTCAATAAGTTAGATGACACAAATTACATCAATTGGAAATTCAAATTTTGGACACCACTAGAAGGCTATAGCATTTGGACTATTACAAAGGGGATGAAGCAAAATCTGTTGGAGGCATGAAAAATGCAACAATTCAAGACTAGGAGAAGCAAGAAAATAAAGCAAAGGTACTCCTTAGAATGTGTATCAAAGATAGCATAATTCCTCATATCCACAATCATAAGACTTCTACTGAAACTTGGAATACACTGAAGGAATTATATGAGGCTAAAAACACAAATCGAGTTATCTTCTTAAAAAGTAATCTTTTGTACATTAAAATGGAAGAGAACAAATTTTTTAATGCCTTTATTTCCAAAATTAAAGAATTGAAAGATAAGTTGGGAGACATAGGAAAGTTAGTACCTAGTAATGATCTGGTAATAATGACATTGAATGAAATGTTAGAATACTATCAGAGGCTTATTATAGGTCTTGCAGCGAGGGAGAAAATATCGAAATTTGAGGAATTTATAGGTATACTAATGCAGGAAGAAGAAAGGCATAAGAATTTGAAACCTCAGAATCGAGGTTTGACACTTTTGGTGAAGAAAAAAATTCTTCAAAGGGAAACAAGGATGAGAAAACAAAGGTGGAATCTCATCTTAGAAAATGCCATTTCCAAAATCACATCAAGGTATGTAATCTGGAATAAAATACTTTTACTGTGCTAGAAGTGGACATCTTTCTAGAGATTGTTATAAGAAGAAAAATGAGGCTTCTAGACATAAACATAGAAGATAATCAGGACACTTTGCGGGAGAAGTCCTCAATTCTGATCTCAAAAATCTCAAGCTATTTGTGTCTAATGTTGCATTGTCTACTGAAATGGATGATGTTAATACATTATTTGTGGACTCTAGAGATTCAATTCATATGACATGCAAGAAGGGATGGTACAAAAACTTCAAGGAAATAAGAAATGACGGAAACATTTACCTTGAAAATGATCCTGCGAAAAGATCATGGGATATGCAGATATACTTGTGACTTGACCAAATGGAATTATAAGGTGCATCCATAATGTTATTTTTGGAATATCTAATTCCTACTTGTCTCAGTTATGATTCTTACTAAGTAAAGAAGTCTGTTCCTAGTAGTTAGGATCTATTTCCTAGATTGGTGTGTGGTTGAGATAATCTCTCAACCAACAGATTGTGTGTCCAAGATAGCGTACCTATCTTGAAACAACACTTCTTGTATATATGTAATTACATTTTATTAATAAATCAATCTGGATTCTCATATTTTATCATGGTATCAGAGCTCCTAAGGGCCTAGACCCTCTTGGACTTGACCTGTCCTAGGCTAAGGGGAATCGAGTATATACATTTTTTTTGAGAGAGTATAATGTGTATTTTTTTTTTGTCCATATAAGTAGAAGAAGAATGAATGTGGCAAAAACGAGACCTTTGGTGTTAGATGAGATGGAGAGCGAGTCTGGTGCAGTGAGCACAGCCTATGATTGCCTATGAGTATGGAGTCATTTGCTGGAGTGTGTGATAGTGAGTATTGAGACTCCGCCTAGTTCGCCTACACTGGCTAAGGTCTAGATAGGATCTCCGGTCTACAAAGGCAGACCGTGATACATAAAAAAAGAGGAGGAATCATTGGTAGTAGAGAACAAAAACATGGAATTTTTTGGTAGCGAACAAGTGAGCAGGAATAACAATGGAGATGTGCTCAAATCTTCAGGCAGGGCTTCGCTTCAAATTAACATTAACCTACTGATGTGTGATGCATGCTAAGACACAACCTCACTTAATAGATCCTCCTCCCCCTGCTCAAGAAATCAAGGTTGAGGGCGATGGAGTAGGCATCAAATTGTGATTTGATCCGCTAAGGTCTAGGTAGCTCAAGTCCAGCATGATTGTGAAAGCTCACACTGGAATGATCGAGAGTTTGGAAGAAGAAGAGGATGATCCCTTTCAAGATGAGGACCTTCTGGATGAGTTTAAGCATGGGAAGTGGATCCTTTTGTCAAGATTCTAGTGGCTCGTCTTCTTTGTATTTGTGGCAGTGTTTGTGTACATGAAGACTTCGTGGGGACTCCAGATATCTCACTACTATTTTAATTACCACGTGATTTATAGAGATACAGCTTCAGTGCCTTCAATTTTCCTTTGTTGTATTCTCTCTCTGATTTGTGGGCTGGAATCTATCGGCAGGCCTCGTCTAGTCCAATTAATTTTTGCAAATGGCATCAACTCCAGTAACCACATGATGGTAGAGAGGAATAGATAAAGTTGTACCTTCACATGATAGCTTAGTCATCATAGGTAGTGCAAAGACAGAGTTGCCACCTAAATAGACAATTGCATTGTCGTCTCTTATGGCTCCCAAACTGGCTCGCAACGGGCATTGATGAATCGTTTGCTTGGGAAACCAAAGAGTTTTATGGAAAATTTGTATTAGGAATGAAGTCACCTTTCAAGTAGACTATATTGTGCCCTCTATCAGAAGATATTTTCACTTAGTGTTTCTTGGTGACAAAAATTTTGTTTTGACCATTGTATCTAAAGGTTAGGAAAAGGTCAAGGATCAAGGACCTCAAAAAGGAGAAGCTATCCCTTATTTAGAAGATTTATTGTAGCTCAGAGAGCAAGCCAAGATGAAAATTTATGGTCGGTGGACCAAGACACCTTGTGCTACAAAGGCATCCATTCAGGACCTGCCTTTTTTACCGCAAGGAAAATGCCTCTTTTATGGAGTGTTAAGTGTTTATGCTTGGTAAAATGATATTTTTTTTTTGTTGAGTTATTTTTGGGTTTTATAACTAAGACATGTTGAGCTTGATCAACTTAACATGTAAATGCTATTTGTTAGAACTGATCACTCTAACAATTGTGAATTAAAGCTGGAAAGATTCAAGATGAAGATACCAAGATTGGATATGATTTTAGAAGAAATTGATTGTGGCAATGGATATTAGTTGGGTGAAGCAACAATAGATGGACAAAGAAGGTAAAATATTGTGTGTTGAAATAAAACAGATTCATAGTATATATCACATACATTAGTAAGCAAGTCTAGGATGTTTTATAGTGGTCTTTGTAAACTGTGTACCTGGTAACTCTAGAGTTGGAGTGTGGAATGTAAGCCTTGTAAGGCATGTGTATCCCCATAAAGTTCATGGTAATCTAAAAACCACTTTGTATTTGCAGTGTCAGTTTGTGGTAGGCTAGAAACCATGTGTAAGAGTGAATTGGGATAGAGATTCTTGTTTACATGGTTTAGGGTTAGCTGAGAAAACACTCGGCCTGGTTGAGATAGGTCTTTGGAGTGCCCTAGTGATAGCTTTGTAGCCTAGAGTGGCTGGAGTGCCCTAGTGGCAAGTTTGTGGCCCATAGTAGTTGGAGTGCCTTCGTGGCGGAGTTGAGCCTTGGTGGCTGTGTTTAGCTTTGGTGGCTGAGAGCCCTTGGTGGCATGGTTGAGGGTGATTTGATAAAATGCAAAGCATGGTTATGGGTAATTTGATAAATCTCATGATGATATTGGAGGGGTATTTACACTTATAGGTACATGTATGCAGTTATAATGGTTGACAGAACCATGTATGTGAAGGACATCCTACAAGACTGGTGATTGCAGTGGTTGGCACCCATGCGATCCGATAGATGGTTGTTCCTTTATATGGACGTTGACATATTATTTTTGGGTATATTTGACCACAACTAGATTTTGCAGATTGATATGGAGACAAGTACTCACTAAGGGGAACTGTTGGAATATCTAATTCCTACTTGTTTCAATTGTGATTCTTACTAAGTAAAGGAGTCTGTTCCTAGTAGTTAGGATCTATTTCCTATATTGGTGTGTGGTTGAGATAATCTCTGAACCAATAGATTGTGTGTCCAAGATAGCGTACCTATCTTGAGACAACACTTCTTGTATATATGTAATTGCATTTGATTAATAAATCAAACTGGATTCTCATATTTTATTAGTTATGTATGTTCCTAAGATTAAGAAAAATTTAATATTTGTATCTATAATTACAGATCAAAACTTAAAGGTTGAATTCTTCAAAACACATTACATAATGAAATATTTGTTGGATCACTGCAAACCTGTTGCTTTAGGAGTCAGAGTTGGAGGCCTATACAAGCTTGATGTTACCACAAAAAGTCATCAAACACTTACTTATACAAGTATATAAACATAAAGTATTTGGCATAAGAGGTAATGTCACATGAATTATCATGATTTATTGTTGCTGCAGAATCAAAGTATGGTTGAAGGTCTCCCTATGTTAAAAAATGAATATTCTAGTTGTGAAATATGTGCATCGTGTAAAATTCATAGAGATGAATTCCCCTCTAATTCTGATAGGAGAAGAAGAGATGTATTTGAACTTGTGCATTATGATGTTTGAGGACCCATGTAGATTATATCCCTTAAAGAAGCCTATTATTTTCAGTTTCTTATTGATGATTACACAAGGTAAAATTAGGTGTACTTCCTCAAGAAAAAGAGTAATGTTTTTTAGTAATTCAAATAATTCAAAAATGTGGTAGAAAATCAGACACATAAGTTCATAAAGATCCTCCGTTTAGATCAAGGGAAAGAATACATATTGGGGAACTTCATCAAGTATCACAAGGATCATGGAATAGTTCAACCATTCATAGTACCCTACAATCCACAACAAAACTATGTTGTAGAAAGGAAAAATATGACATTGATGGAGTGTGCACGAAGTATGATCAAAGGTAAGAACCTATCAAATGTTTTTTGGACAAAAGCCATTAATACTGTTGTTTATCTAGAGAATAGAATTCCAACAAGTTATCTTGACTTTAAGGCTCCATTTGAAGCCTTGTATGGTTTTAAACCAACAGTTCATCATTTGAGGTTATTTGGGTGTAAATATTTGCACATATTCTGAAGAGAATTGTAACAACCCTCATGAAAATTCCATGTAATAAATGTTAAAACACTAACCGCAGATGACTGGAACACTTATTCCAAGTTGATTGTTAGGCAAGACATCCTAGGGGGTGTTCATTTGGTTGTTTATGGCTAAGGAAATTGGAAAACGAAAATGCTAATGCATTAAAAAGAATTTTGGCACAATTATTATGAAAATAATGTAAATTAGGACAAAATGAAGGTGAAAGGTCATAGGTTGCATGTGAGGAGGAAAATGAAGGAAAATAATGGAAAAAGAAGAAAATAGAGGCGTCATTCATAAAAGGTTTACGAGGATCAGTTGGTAACCTTTTGTTAGTTCAACGTTGGAGCTCTCTCTCTCTCTCTCTCTCTCTCTCTCTCTCTCTCATACTCTTGGATACTAAGAGTTATCTTGGAGCACTCTTGGAGGGTGTGGCATACTTTGATTTTTGGAGCAAGAAGGAAAATGAAGAGAATGAAAGTGCAAGGAGGCATAGGCATCTGCAACTACATCATATTTTCTTGCAGGTACCGAGTTGCATGTATGATTTCTTCACTAGTTTGTACATGCATGACATATGCATATGGATTCTTGGTCATGATATGTCATTGGAATAAAGGATTGCCTGGATTGAAAAAGGATTGCCTAGCCTTGCCATTTCCTAGATAGCCATGGTGATTGTGGATTTATTTTCATTATTTTGTTTTGGTTGGTTCTCATGATGATAGGATTAAGACTCTAATCTTAGATCTCAATTCCTACTATCTAAGGAGTGGTTGAGACCACCCTGATTGTGAGAAAGCTAATATGTATTAGGATATTCTCCTGATTGTATGTAATAGTGTATTGTGTGTAGTGATTGGGTGCTCTCCTGGTATCTCACCTAGAGAGCCATTTAGTTAATAGAAATTATCAAATTTTATCATGGTATCGGAGCTATAGGACCGAGGTGTTAGAAAATTATATATTACAGAGCAATGGAACACATAGAATATTGCATAAATATAAACACAAAAAATGCATAAAGCCAAAGAGACATAGATATACGTGGTTCACCCAGTTTGGGCTACGTCCACCCCGAACATCAAGTCCTTCCTTTCTGTTATCCAAAAAAATGAAGAGACACAACCTACAACAAATTCGATGTAATATCCTCTGTTTTCTCTCACACTCTCACCTCTCTGTTTCTCGCTCGAAGAATATACATCTATTACACAACCTCGAAAACACAATGCCCTCATACAAAGAGAGAGGTTGGCTTCTAGGGAAAAAACCCTAAACTAAACATAAGTTCTACCTTAAGATCATTCGCATAATGAATGGCCCAAATCGACTAGAAATTACTATACTTTTACAAGGCAATTTTACACCTATTTTTAGCTTTGGGGGTGCTACCCTCAAAACCCTCTCCGAGGGACTGTTGGCCCCCGAACCCCTCAGCCAGGGGGGATCAGGCCCCAAAACCCAAACGGGGGGGACAAGTCTCCCCCGCACACCCCCCCCCCCCCCCCCACATGGAGGGGTGTACAAACTTCCTGGGGTATACATCTGGCTGAAACAAAGACCTCTAAATAATCATGCTCCACACCCAACAATATCCCACTTGAAGAATGATTATAGGAACTCCATCACTACTTCATTTGTTGGACAATGAATCCTCTTTGGACTTGGTTGTTTTTCATCTTCATTGTCATCCTTGAAGACCAATTGAAACTGAGCATATTCTTAGCTTCTCCCTGGTTACAACTTTTGTTAGCATATCTGCAGGATTTTGGCTAATGTGTATCTTTTCCAGCTTCAACTTTCCATCTTTCAACACTGATCGTATGTAATGGTACTTGAGTTTAATGTGTTTAGTCCTGGAATGAAATGTTGATTTCTTTGCAAGATGAATGGCACTTTCACTATCACTGTGTAACTTGCCCATATCATGCTTCTTACCCAATTCACCCATAAACATTTGTAACCAAATCATTTCTTTACTAGCCTTTGTAGCAACAACATACTCTACTTCTGTTGTTGAAAGTGAAACAACACTTTGGATTTTTGAAACCCAGCTAATAGTTATTCAACCTAGAGTAAATACATGGTACCTTTCAAATATTTGAGAATCCATTTCACTTCCATCTAATGTTCCTTTCCTGGATTTCTCATGTACCTGCTTACAACTACCCTTGCATATGCAATATCAGGCCCTATGTAGACCATTGCATACATTAAGCTTCCAACTGGTGATGCATATGGAACTTTAGACATATAATCCATGTCTTCTTGGGTCTTTGGGAACATTTCCTTACTAAGTTTGAAATGGCTAGCAAAAGGTGTGCTAACTGGTTTTTCATTGTGCATATTAAATCTTTTCAACACCTTTTGTATGTACTCATTCTGAGACAATGTTAATCTGTAATTTTTCCTGTCTCTAGTTATCCTCATACCAAGGATTTGTTTTGCAGCTCCCAAATCCTTCATTGCAAATGAATTTGCCAATTTTCTTTTGAGCACATTTATTTCCTGCATGTTAGACCCTGCAACAAGCATGTCATCTACATACAATAACAATATAATATAGCTGCCATCATTTTTCTTTTTCGGATAAACACAATGATCAAAGTGACATCTAGTATAACCTTGTTCAGACATAAACTTGTAAAATTTTAGATACCACTGCCTTGGAGCCTGTTTTAAGCCATAGAAGCTCTTCTTCAACCTGCACACTAGTTTCTCCTTCCCTTTTACCTCATATCCTTATGCTTGTCGCATATATATCTTTTATTCCAAATCCCCATGGAGAAAGGCTGTCTTTACATCTAACTGCTCAAGATGAAAATATTCAACTGCTACTAGACTCAAAATAGTTATGATTGAAGTCATTTTAACAACAGGAGAAAATATTTCATCAAAATCAATACCTTTCTTTTGTGAAAACCCCTTCACCACAAGTCTAGCTTTGTACCTCTCTTTTCCTCCATCTTCTTCCTTCAGCCTGTAAACCAATTTATTCTGCAATGTAGTTTTACCTGTAGGCAACTTGACTATGTCCCAAGTTTGGTTATGCATTAAGGAGTCCATCTCTTCTTCCATGGCTAACTCCCACTTCTTCCTGCTTTCAACCTGCATTGCTTCTTCATAACATTCGGGTTCACCAGAATCAGTCAACAATAAATAATATAATGAAGGAGAGTATCATTCAAGGGGTATACTTATCCTGGTAGATCTTCTGACACCACTTTCAAGTGTTTGGGGTGCCTGTTGCTGTTGTGGTGGTTGGTGTTGTTGTGGTTGTTGATTATTATTATTTTCAGGCACCTTTACTTTTTCAGTGATTTCATCAAGAACTGCGTATTCCTTGTTTTCTTCTTCATGTTTCTTTTCCTGCAACTGATTCTTATACAAGACCCTTTCATTGAATATTACATCTCTGCTCCTAATGATTTTGTGATTTTCGTAATCATATAAGCGATAACCAAAATCATTAACACCATATCCAATAAAGGTACATTTCTTTAACTTTGCCTCAAGATTTGCTCTATTTTCTTTATTAATACGGACGAAGGCCTCACAACCAAAAGGATTCAAAAAGGAGTAGTTTACCTTTTTACCTGTCTATGCTTCCTTTGGAACACCACCATCCAAGGAGCTTGAAGGCCATCTACTTATTACATAAACAACAGTATCTGCAACATCTGCCCAAAACTGTAAAGGCAATCCTGCATGCAATCTCATGCACCTTGCGCACTCCATGATTCTTCTGTTCATCCTTTTTGACACACCATTTTCATGTGGCGTTCTTGGAACTGTCTTCTCTCTATGAAGTCCATGCTCTGAACAATACCTATCAAATTCATTGTTGCAATATTCACCTCCATTGTCTGATCTAAGACACTTCAATTTCTTTCCTGTCTCAATCTCAACCAAAGCTTTCCATTTCTTGAAAGTATCAAATACATCAGATTTATTCTTAATACAATAAATCCAAGTTGTTCTAGTTGCATCATCAATAAAAGTAACATAATAATGAGAGCCATCGAGAGATGATACCTGAGCAGGTCCCCATACATCTGTATGCACAAGCTCTAATTTTTCTCTCTTATTTTCTTTCCCAACTCTAAGAAATCTGACTCTCTTATGTTTTCCATAAATCTAATTCTCACAGAAGTCCAAATCAACATTCTTCAAATTGAGCAACAAATTCCTTGAGTGAAGAATCTTCATCCCCTTCTCACTCATGTGTCTGCGCCTATGATGCCATAATGTTGCATTTGTGCCTTTGGAAGTTAAAGCATTAACAGAGTTAGAAATACCATTGCATAATTACAATGTACCAACCTTTTCACCTTTTGTTATTACCAGGGCTCCTTTGGTGACCTTCCAAGCTTTATCTGTGAAAGTTGTCACACAACCTTCAGCACCTAACTGCTCTGTTGAAATCATTTTTTTCTTCAGATCTGGAACATGCCTTACGTCCTTTGGTAACAATTGGTTTCCATTATGTTGTTTTACAAGAACCTTACCCATTCCAACAATTTTACAAGGTTTATCATCACCCAAATGGACTTGTCCAAAATCTCCTTGAACATAGTCATGAAAATATTTCTTATCAAGTGTGGCATGAAATGAGGCCCCTGAATCTACCACCCAGGAATCACTAATATTTTCGAATGAAAGAATCAAAGCATCTTGTAACACCTCACCTGACACATTTGCTTCATGATTGTTTTCTTGTTGTGCATCTCCTTCTTTTCCCTTTCGAGACATACAGTCTTTCTTTAGGTGTCCTTTCTTTCCACATTTCCAACACACTATCCCCGATCTAGACTTGGATCTGCCTTTCCTTGGTTTACTGCAATATCTTGATCTCTTTCCTCTTTCCATTTTTCTTCCCCTAGACTCTGCACTCAAAGCATTACTCGATGTCTCAACAAAGATTTTCCATCACATTTCCTCACTAAGGATAGCACCAAAAACATCATCAAACTTTAAATTACTAGATCCAAAAACAGAGTTACTAGTGGCCATTACTAAAACCATTCCAACTTTCTTGCAATGAGCACAAGAATAAGAGAGCTTTAACTTCATCATCAAAGTTTACCCCTATAGAACATAACTGACTTGTAATAGTATTAAAATCATTTAAATGGCCTACAATAGATCCACCTTCCAACATCTTCATATTAAATAATTGTTTCATAAGAAATACCTTGTATGAGGCTGAGGGTTTTTCATATAGTTTCTCCAATGCCTTAATCAACCCCTCTATCGTTGTTTCCTTCGAAATTTTGAAGGCGACTGATGCTGCGAGGCACAACCGTACTGTTCCAAGTTCCTTTCTATCGAGAATGTTCCATTCTTCATCTGTCATACCCGTCAGTATCTTTGTTTTTCCACCCAATGGTAGGCATAGATATTTTTGATACAGATAATCTTCCATTTGCATCTTCCACAGTGAGAAGTTTTGGCCATTAAATTTCTCGACCCTAAACTTACCATCTTCCACCATTTTTCCACTTGAATGAGGAACCCTTCTTTCCTGTGAGTTTATAAGCCAAATAGACCTTTGGCTCTAATACCAGTTGTTAGTAAATTATATCTTACAGAGCAATGGAACACATAGAATATTGCATAAATATAAACATAGAAAATGCATAAAACCATAGAGACACAGATATATGTGGTTCACCTAGTTTGGTCTATGTCCACCCTGGATAACCAGTCCTTCCTTTCTATTATCCAACAATGTGAAGAGACACGACCTAAAGTAGATCCACTGTAATATTCTCTATTTTCTCTCACAGTCTCACCTCTCCGTTTCTCACTCGGAGAATACACATCTATTACATAGCCTCAAAAATACAATGCCCTCACACAAAGAGAGGGGTTGCCTTCTAAAGAAAAAACCCTAAACTAAACATAAGTTCTACCATTAGATCATCTGCCTAATGAATGGCCCAGATTGACTAGAAATTACTATACTTTGACAAGGCAATTTTACATATGTTTTTAGCTTCTGGGGCGTTGCCCCCGAAACCCCCACTGGGGGATCACTGGCCCCCAGACCCCTCATCTGGGGGGAATCGCCCCCCCCCCCCACTGGGGGACTGCTGGCCCCCAGACCCCTCATCCGGGGGGAATTGGCCCAGCTGAACCCCCACCGGGGGGGGTGCACAAGTCCCCCGTACACCCCCCTCCATGGAGGGGTGTACAAACCTCCTAGGGTACACATCTGGCTGGAACAAAGACTTCTAAAGAATCATGTTCCACACCCAACATGAGGGACTTGTATGTTGATTTGAAAGGCATGACTAACACAAATTTGTCGCATGGTTTGGGAGGTGAATCACGCCGAATTAGTCATGGATCTGATGCTAGCCACTTGGATCCAATCTGCGGTGGAGTAATATTAATGGTAGCTTGGTGCAGACGAGGTCAAGGAGAATCGATCTAGAAACCGTGGGGAGGTAAGATGGCCTAGAGTGAATGTCGTCTCTGAGAGTGAGCATCCAATTTGGAATCCCACAGTGTTTGGTAGCCTAGGTTCTACGCTAAATATCTATAGAGATTTTGTATGAGGAAGGAGTTAGCAGGAATCAAGTTATCCTCCTAATTTTTAACTGTTTTGTGGATATGTGGTGGATGTGAATATGTGGCATCATTGGAGCTGTGGCATCGGTGAGAATCATGGCTTGTAGCAGCATAGATCATCCAAGAGAATTAGAACAAAATGTGTGGAGTGGCCTACATCAGTGAATTCTACCACTCTTTGTCAGATTTGTGGATTTAACATGTCCTCTGTATCTTGGATCATGAGAGATCTTATCAACTTGGAGCATTCCAATGCATCAACTTAGATCATGAGAGATCACTGAGGTAAATCACCACAAAAGTCTATTGAACTAAGAGCAGCTAAAACGTAAATGGATGCCATAGTGTATCAGCAGTGGTGTGGCTATTGGGATTCGAGTGCAAAAAAAAAAGTGCATTTTTTGAAGGTTGACTAGTGGAGGTTTGAAGGTGTACTGGTTTTGACAGCATGGAGATTTTTCGTCCTGTGAGTTGAGATTTTGTGTGCTAGTGTGGATCAAGTTATTGATGAGCCTTTACTGGAAGGCTATCATATCATGCTTTGGATTTTCATTGGATTGCAACATTCAAATCAGCTGGACCTGCGTTGAGGAGAAGGAGGCCTGATCACCGGTGGAGGGTGATCGAGGCTGCGTGGAAGGCTATGAGCGTGGAGTAGAGCAACGTGAAAGCCCTTCATTAGAGCCGATCTGAGAGATCATGATCATGGTGTGTATGCATGCAACATTGTGAAAAATTGATTTACTAGTCTTTATATTGTCTATTTGGCAGTTTTAGATGGATGTTGTCTGGCAATTTTAGATAGATTCATGGTAAAGAATTTTTCTTGTCCGTGATTCAATCCAATTTATGTGGGGAGGATTTCACTCTGTTTTCCATAAGCCAATCTATGATCTTCCAACTTGTTTTTTTAACACCGTCTATGCTCGCTTCCAACATAGACCAGATTGTGACCCCTGGAAACATTTGAGGGAATACCAAAGCTTCTCTTCTACAAATTCTAAATTCAACATTTGTATTTCTCCGGTGGGGGACGAAGCAACTCAAGGCCAACAAACCATTGTGCATCCCATCCATCTACAAGTTTCAAGTCCATACTCCTTTCATACATTGACCTTATACTTGTTGCGTTGTAGCAAGAAACTAACGGGTGAATGAAATCTGCAGATTGGACTAGCTATTACATTCCACAATAAAGAAAATGCGATTTTTTTCTTGATTTAAATCCCTATTTAGAAATATATGCATCAGAATTAGATATTCATAGTGTTTCCAGCTTGTGAGAGGTCATTTAGTTGCTTGTCACTAGAGCCAAGGGTACTAAGACATGTGTGGCATAGAAGCAATAGTCTACAAGGTTCTATGGTTGAAGAGCTGTGAAAGGGAGAAGTTTCCCACCTATGAGGTAACGGGGTTGTTGGAGCTTGAGGACCATGTGGAGTCAAAAATAAATCTCGAAGAAAGATAAGCTGGACTTTAAAAAAATGTCTATATTTTTAGATATTTTTTATTCTGATCATGATGATTTTCTCATGTTGGCATTTAGAATTAGCATGGGTAGTATGTTCAAGTCAGAAGAAATTTCAGAAAAGTGTGGTTCTATTGATGACTATAGAATCAAGAGGCATAATCTGTTGTGAAAAATCCTGAGATTGAAGACACGCAAGTTGATCTTCAGGAAGGGTGTAAAGAGGAACAAAGTGTTGAAGATCAACGGGATGAGCCACATGAAGTTGATTGTAAAGACATGGTAGAAGAAGACAAAACTAGAGAAAATTTAAATTTAAATTGTGGTGATGTCATTAATATTTCTATGAGTGCAGACATTAAATTAATGAATGATGAATACATCATAGCTGGCATTCAGATGGATGACACCAGAAATAGAGAGAAGGAAAATCCCCCTATCCAACCTGCCATAATTCTAAGAAGGACAAGAATAAGAATTCAAGCTTTCCTTCACGAGGGAAGAAAGGTGAGGAAAGCAAAGATGAAGCCTCAACTCAAGATGAACAAGTATGGGCTCTGCTGCAAGAAGACAAAAATGAAAACCTCTATTACCAAGTTGTTTCATGTTTTAATTGTAAGCCTAATTGAGACTGATACCAATAGGCATATGTTATTGTTCAGTACCCTTTCTCCATTAAGCGGGAGTGTTGGAATTAATGGAGAAAGATAAACTTAGATTACTATTATGATGATGATAGGACTAATACTCTAATCTCAGATCTCATATCCTACTATCTAGGGAGTGGTTGGAACCACCTTGATTGTGAGAAAGCCTATATGCACTAGGTTGTTCTCATGATTGTATGTAATAGTGTATTGTGTGTAGTGATTGGGCACTCTCCAGGTATCTCACCCTGAGAGCCATTTAATTAATAGACATTATCAAATTTTATCAATGTTTCCTTAGCTTGGGTTGAGTTATTAGTTACTAGAGCCTTGGTTCGATAAACACTGTAGAGACATGTAACAACTTGGGTTGAGTTACTAGTCTTAGAACCTTGGCTGGACAAACGCTCTGGAGCCCTTGGTGGGTTGAGTTACTAGTCCTGGATCCTTGGTTGTACATACGCTCTCGAGTTCAACAAAAGTTGTGGGTTGAGTTACTATTCCTAGAGCATTGGTTAGAACAAACACTCTAGAGACCTAGATGGCCAGGATGGAGATTGATATGGTGAAGGTTTTGGTGATGTCTCATTGTGAGGTGGAATCACTATTTGATGGGTTGATGTGGATGGCCTCTAGAAGCCCTAGATGAGTTTTGATTGTTGTTTTCTATGAGATCCCACATTCATGCTTGGAATATGGCATGGGGGTGAATTGTTGAAGAGAGATTTGGCTCAGCCATTCTACGGTCGGGTGGAACATGGTAGTCCCATCTCTGGTTGGTTCATTGCATTCATTAATGAGAAATTCATTCCCTTGATTTTCACGTGTAAAGGTACTGATGTATTTATGGATTTGATAGTTGATATGTTTATTATGTTTATGGTCCTATTATGTTGGTTATATGCAGATTTTATGACAGCAGTTATGTATGGATTCCAGAATGTTTCTACTTGTATGTGAATGGATAATGTGTCTATGAACTAATAGATGATAATGGAGTAAATGGAATGAGGGAACAATGGTTCATAGCAAGTATTAGATAATTATGAGATCCCTACACTTTACTCCATTATTTACACCTATATATTACATGTCGATGATATGTTTGACGAAATGCTTGTCCTGGCTAGTAGGGATCTAGTCAAAGTCTTTAACAAGTATTTTCTTTAATGATATGATTTTCATGTAAATTTATCGATATGAAGGGATCATTAAATTTTGAATAGTGACCTGGGCTCTAGGTTAGAAAAAGTGGCTCAAATCCCGGAATCACTGGGATAGTAGAGACAAATTTTGTCCACGTTCGCTGGCAGGAAATCCTATGAGAGTGACCTTAGGTTGCTGGTAAATTCCTTGCCCACAACATGAGAGAGACTATGGCCCAAGAGACCTAAAACAATAGTGGTACCTAGGGACATATTGTCTGAGTGGATGACTTGTCCTCGTAGGGTTCTGTTGATGATGTTGGATGTGTGTATGGTTTGTTTCTGTCATTTACACTTCTTAAAGGTGACTTAGGAGGTGGAATCATATCATAGTGGCCTCTCGTTGCATGCTTACCCGGTTAGCTAGTTGCTTGGGTAGATGTGGGAGGAGGGTGTTATAGAGTGGTATCAAAGCATGGTTCACCCCTCAAACTGGATGCACTGTGTTGGTCATGCATGCATGCCAATTTCATGTGTATCTCTTACACTTCTATACTTATTGTAATTGCTTGAGGTCGGATTAGGGTTATAGTATGGTTATCATGTAGAATTTGTTATTAATTTCATGAAATGTGTTTGATATGAGTATGTGACTAATGGTGTATGGAATAAGTGTCAATTTCATGGTACCTACTGTTGAGCTAATCTGTTTACCGAAATTAACACAAATATTTCTTATCAATCCGGGTTGGTAACACTTTGAGGCAAGTTCACTATGTGTGAATATAAGATGTAATCAAACCTTGAAAGATAAGTTTTTCAAAAACTAAAGCAATACATACTACAACTCCAATTCAATTGGTTTGAAAAGAGGAAAAACACTGAAATGGTTCTTAACTCAAGAAGTCCACTTCTACTTCAATTACTACTTAATGAATCAGAGATTGAAACTAAGAACTTAAGATGAATAAATTATCAATGAAAGAAGGCTACTAACTTAAGAGACGCATAATATGTTTCATCATAATTCATTCACCTTGATGCCAAAATTACCTAAGAAAACTACTTGCATGTAATCAAAGGAAACTAGTTACAGTTCACCAAGTTAACAGAAGGAGTGCTCAACTTGAGCACTTTTTTTTTCCAACTTAATAAAATGATGAAAAATCTAAGATCTAATGAAATCAATCACCATACATTAACCATAAACCAATTTGCAATAGAGCATGAAACTAGTTCTACAATAACCAGATTACAGGGAATAAAACTAGTTAACAAGGAAGTGTACTTAGCTTGGAATGGAGGCCCTCCACCCTTGCTTTGCACACTTGAAGAGTGATATCAGAAGCTAAAATTCATTCACACATCCATATAATTGAATAGTAAATTAATAATATAACAAGTCTTCAAATTAACTCTCCAATCCAAAAGTGTCTCAGCATAAAAGTATAATAAGTCAATACTTAAGCCATCAAAGTTTTGGCTTTTAAATATAAGTCTCATGAAACAAACTGATCTATAATCATTCAAACAAACCCATCTACTTTTATACATCTATCTAAGTCAAATTCATCACTCCCATCCCAAGAGATATGGTCAATCCCATAGAATCTCAAAACTACCCTATTTCTATGGGATTTCTGAATGACTAGTTATGATTGACTAGCAGTAAATGGGCCTAATAAAGTTTTTTCTGTTCGAACTAAGCATAGCTGGCTTAGTCCTAGTTCCCAATCTATCCATCCATACATCCAATTCGTGCCCAAGTGTCCTACAACCATATCAACCATATAGATATTACGGGAATTTCTGAATCTGCCAATTTTTGCACTTAAAACCAATTTTTCATAAAAACTTTAGAATTTGAAAAAATAAAATTAAATACCTGAATGGATATTAAAAACATCAAAATGGGATGGATAAATTGAAAAATGGATGGTAAATAGATGGATTAGTAACTTACTTAGAGCAAAAACAAGACCAAAACTGAGGGCCAACATCTCCCCCTTGCTGATCATCAAGCATGTCCCCATGCTTGCTTATTCCTCTTTGACCTTCTTCTCTCTGTAGTAGATGCGGTTCATGTAGATGCTTCCTATTGTGCTGCAATGACCAAAAAATACAAACTTGAGTCATGTCCTTCCCTGAACAAAGCTGCTTTTACCATCTTCTTTTCATACTTTGCCTGCCACATGTTCTTCTCCTTTAACCATTTAAATGCATGTTTAGAAAGTAGATTATTTTTCCATTTTAATCTCCCTAGCTCTTCATTTAAATTTTCATCTGCCTTGACCAACCTAGTATTATCCTTCTTACTTGCCTTGTTTTCCTCTTTTAATTGTTTTTCCACAATTTTACTAATTTCTAGTTGGTCAGTTAAGTCCCTGATTCTTCCCAAATTGATTTCTTTTTCAAAATCATGTGTAGTTTTGATTAATGATGTTGTTGCTACATCATCATATGAAGAATCCCTCTCAAATACTTCCTGTGTAATTCCATTTTCTACCTATTTCCTTGTGGAATATGTGTCTACTTCCTTTTCTATGTCAATGGGACTTTTATTCCTAAATCTTCTAGGAATAGATATAACAAATACTTCATTTTCCTACATGTCCATGTTACTTTGTTGTGTAGCTCTAGTTTTGGGATACAAGGGTGAACTCATCAATCCTTTTTTTTCCTACTCTACTTTATCCTGCACTTCATTAACCTGTTCGTTAAATTAGTTTCTAGTCATGAACTCCCTCCAAAATATGCCTTGTGACCTCACTTGATACTCAACCAAGATTTTTATCAATCCCTGGTGGTAAATTTGTGCTGCTTTGGGCCTGTGTTCATGTCTCACTATTTCAATCATTCTGAAGAGGCTTCTAAAGAGGAAATATGGCAAGTTAATCCTATCTTCTCCCTTAATATGCTGTAAAAGTTGGATATGATATAGGTGGGCAACACTATATCCTCTATGACAAGTAAAAAACTTCTGGATGACTAGAACCAACTCACCCCATGGTTCATTGAACCATTCCCTTGGTATCCCCTTGGTTCTATCAAAAGTCCCTTTCTGGTTCTTTTCAAGGAAGAAAGTCCATGCTTTCTTCTTGAAGTGCAGGCCTTTGTGATATTTTTCACCTATCATTGGAAGATCTAGAGCTTGGGAAAGATATTCCTGAGTCATAGGAATAGTAACATCTCCTACCCGTGTTTGGTCCTGACTGTAATTGTTTATGAATTCCCTAGTTATCTCTTCATTTTGGCTATCAAAATTTTGCAAAAAGCCTATCAATCTTGCCTCGTCAAGTTTTTCTATGGTTTCCTTCTTCCAGCTCTCTATTTGAAATTTGGGCTCTATTATATTGTTTTTGAAAACCAATGGATATATGCTTCTGTTGTCATTAATTTCATATTAACAATAATAATTTACAACTATTGTTCTTTCTGAAATTAAATTCTGAAATCAGAGAAGCTTACCTTCACTTTTGCAACAATTTTAATTCAATTTCCCTGGCCTCTGTTTACCCTTTCTCTGCAGCAACACAATTTTAAATCCCTTGTCCAAACAATCAAACACTTGTATATCTCTGTCAGCATGCTAAACTATGTTCGGAAAACAAAATACATATGAAAACAACATTTTCATGATGGGCCTTTGGTTTTCTTAATGTATTTTTTTAGGCATAATTCTTATACTATTCCATATATGCCTAACACCCTGCACTATGTATATAAAGTTACTAAAAACAAGTAGCGCATTCACTGTGTATATATAGTTACTAAAAACAAGCAGCGCATTCACTGTGTATATATAGTCACTAAAACCAACCAGTGCATTTCCTCAAATGGCTCGGCCTTTATATCTATGAAAACTTGAAAATAAAATAGTGCTCGGCCTTATATATATGAAAACTTGAAAATCAAATAGCGCTCGGCCTCATATATATATATGAAAACTTTGAAAATCAGACAACGCTCAGCCTCATATATATATATATATATGAAAACTTTGAAAATCAAATAGCACATTTAAATAGGATGGGATTTAAATGGCTCGGCCTTTATATATATGATAACTTGACAAACAACAGTGCATTTAAATGCTCGGCCTTTTGAAAACTTTGAAAAACATCAGCACATTTAAATGGCTCGCCCTTTTTGGAAACTTTAAAAGACAACAGCGCATTTAAATGGCTCGTCCTTTTGGAAGTCTTTGTTATACCTTGCATACCAATCCCCTGTATCAACCAAAACAAAACTCTCAGTCTACGTGTTTGTTCATATTACAGGTTGCTTCCATTTAAAGACATGCAATGTATCTGCCATACAATCAATAAAATCGACCAAACAATGCAAAACAAAATTGGCTATATAAACACATCAAAAATTGGATCCTCGGCGCTAGCAAATATGACTCTGCCCCCTCTGTTATATAAGCTCTGTTTCAACTTGAAAAAAATACACATGCGAGCTTATGTTGTTGACGTGTTTTACATGCAACAAGATATGGTTTAGATTGCCGCATTGTTTCTTAACTTTCATGTCGTGATATATGCAACTACACCAATGAATCTTATCACCTAGTCGTGTTTCATTAAACTACTATCATCTGACCCTAGAGTTATTAATTCTAGAGTTAATGGCATAGTTTCGGTGTTTTTACCTAGCTATCGACGAGCGCTGAGGAGTGTCAAATGGCGCTCTGAATCCCTGTAGCTGCGTTTGGCTGACTGGTGGCAAGAGTAGGTGTGTTGGTCATTAAATCACCATTACCTGAATAATCTCAAGATTTCAGTGATCAATTGGCGTTGCGTTCGGGACGTTTGCCTTCTTATATCACCACAGATCTACTTCAGTTTCCCCTTTACTGGCTTGCAACTATACAGCTCTCATCACAAAATCATTCTGAGCTATTCGGCGATGATGAAGTTGTTTTAAATAGTGCAGGAGACCATTAGTCAGTTCATGACCGTTTTGTGGTTGTACTGTGCACGAATTTCTCATTTGCCGTTGCAATGCATGGTGGTCCTGTTGACCAGCCACCTGACTGTGTCATGAGGATGGCCAAGTTATGGATATGATTTAAACGTAGGCACATGTCTTCTTGTGCAGTGCATAGTGCAATGGTCGACAGTCACCATGCCACGTTGTTCATCTCATACGCATGTGCTGGCCTATGTTTTATTATGCATTGGGTTGGTGCTTGGGTGGACCATCGTTACACTCATAACCTCCTCTTCCTTCCCTACCGTGTTATGAGCTCCATGCGTGTCATATGATTGCTTCATTCTTATAAGACCATCATATAAACCATAGTGTGTGCTATAAATTTGCTTGTCACTTCATTCATTTGTATATGCAGTAATTTTGGACCATGCACGAATTGCAATAACCCTTTGCCAATATGCAATACCTTTCTGCCATGTATAAATTTGACTTTGTGTTTCATGCGGTCGTGTTCCATTATACTTATAGCTTTATTCCGTAGGACCTTATTCCATTATGCATATAGCGCATGTTGCCTTGTGGCTTTTTGTGCATTACATATGGCATATATATATATATGCAAAGTTGTATTGCATGTTGTTCATTATACAAATGTCTTTCTATGTTGCATATTTTTCAGATAGATTCCCATATTGCGCATTAATTGCAAATGCCTTTTCATATTGCATATTATTCAAATAGATTTCCATATTGCGCATTACTTCCAAAGTTATATGCACACCTACATATGGTGATTATGTACACTTATAATTTTAAAATGACCACCTTGGGTCATATTTAAAATTATCCCCATTTCTAATTGTTGAATTGTATGTGCAGGTTGAAAAATGTTGAAGTAATGTTGAAAAATGTTGTCCTCGTTTGGCCCCATTATGCTTCTAAAGAAAACTACTTAGGGGGTAATGAACATGAAATGAGATAGGATGTGTATGCACATGGAATGAGATAGGATGTATAAAGTTTATAGGATATGTATAAGGAATATCTACAAGAATAGGGATGATAATAGATATCTTCAGGTACTAATTTCAACTTAACAAAACTAAAAATTTCTAAGAAAACTTTTAATTTTCAAGCACAAAATGACTATACATATACTCCCCTGGATGATGTCTATACAAGTGGGATGAAATCAATTGCTCAAATGTTGTAGATAGATTGAAAAGTAGAATTTATTGCTGCTCCTTGTTCTGCATGCTCTGGTTCTTGAATTGCTGACTGTCGTTCAGGTCCCTCTACAATGACTTCATGATTCAGGTCCCAACTATTATGTACATGTTTATGACATATGTACATGTTTCTGTTGATATTTCAGGTCCCTCTGATATGTTTGTTTAGGTCCCAACTGCTAACAATACAAGTTCCATTGGTACTTTGACTGCACAACCAAAGGTCTTGTGCAATCCTCCCCCTTGCTTGAGATTTGACTTGCCCTCAAGACAGATGTGTGTGGAGGATATCCTGCAATTAATTTTTGTGAGAACAGTAGAACAAGAAAAAGGAATTCCTAGAGTCCAAGTTGCCTTGGTTTTCCCCTATGAATTCGTGTTTGCTTAGTGCCAGTTTCCTGGTTTTCACTAGCAAACAATTTATTTTTTATTATTATGTTTTATATAAAATATATATATATATATTTTTTAATTAATTTTTATTCTGCTATAGGACTGGAAGATGGTTGAGTCTGTGGTGCCATGATCTCCATTTCTGTATCTTCTACCAGTTGTTTCATAAATGCTTCCTTGCTAATAGGCCTGTTATAAACTTTGAGCCTATGTCCGTTTACCAAAAATGATGTGGGTTGTTGGTCAATTTTCCTGATCTTGACTGCTCCATTGTCAAGGATTTCTTTGATTTCATATGGGCCTAGCCAATGTGTTGTGAATTTGGCTTTGAAATCTTTGAATTTGGAGTCGAACCGTAGTGCCCAGTCTCCCTTGTGAAATGTCTTATGTTTGATAAATCTGTCGTGCCACTTCATCTTTGCTGCTGTACCAATGTGGTATGTTCTATGGCCTACTGACGATGCTCATCTAGTCGATTAAATTCCATGATTCGCTGCTTTTGTGCTTTGGACAGGTCTAATCCTAGTTCGGCTGCTAGTTTGTATGTATGTATCTGAAACTCTATGGGCAGTAAGGCCTCTTTTCCATATACCAACTGGTATGGGCTAAAGCCAGTTTTATTTTTCCATGTGATTCTATAGGCCCATAGTGCATCCCTTAATTTTTCAAACCAATCTTTTTAGTTCATCTGTATTGCTTTGGTCATGATATTTTCTAGGACTTTATTTATTGACTCGACCTGCCCATTTGCTTGAGGATGATATGGTGTCGACTTCCTGTGCTTTATCTTGTATTTCTCTGTAATATCTTGTACCACCTTTGAAGTAAACTGTGCTCCTTGATCTGTTATAATTTATCGGGGTACTCCGAATCTGACAAATATTTCTTCAAAGAGAAAGGTGACCAGTGTATTTTCTGTTGCTCTGGTGAATGCCTTTTCCTCCACCCAGTGACATAATCTGTACATGCTAAGATGTACCTCTTTCCATTTGATGGTGGATTGATAGATCCGACAAAATCTAGTGCCCATTACTCAAATGGTTCTATGAGGACTTGTGGTTTGAGCGTCATCTCATCTGATACTATTGGTGGCCCAATTGCAACACCTTGTAGGATGTTCATTTGTCTGCAAAATGACCACCACATGGTTCATCATGACATGCTTTTAGGATGTCTAATATCTCATCTTATCGCACACATTTTCTGATTATCAAATCTGAACCAGTATAAAACAAATCACCATTTACCCAACTATATCTAGAGCTTTCTCTAATAATTTTTCATTTTTGTTTCTTAGAGAATTTTGTTGGAAGCTTCCCAGAAGATAAATAATTTGCTATGTCTGCAAACCATGGTGTTTTCACTGTTATTGCAAACATGTGTTCGTCTGGAAAGTTGTCTACAACTGGATTTGGATCGTTGGGTGAATGTATGCGGGACAGAAAATCAACCACTTGATTTTCTTTGCCTGGCCGATCTTGTATTGTGATGTTAAATTCTTGCAATAACAGTAACCATCTTGTTATTCTCCCATTGGTTATGGGTTTATTCATCAAATAGTTTATTGTTGATTGATCTGTATGAATAAAAACTTGGTAACCTGTTATATAGTGCCTGAATTTGTTTACTGCATGTACTACGGCTAACGTTTCCTTTTCTGTGATTGTATAGTTCAATTTTGCAGGTGTTAAGTTCTTGCTTATGAAGTTTATTGCATAATTGAACAAATTCTCTTTCTACCCAAGTGAGGCACCTATCGTGGTATCAAATGCATCAGTTGAAATATGAAATGGAAAAGACCAGTTTGGCCCACAGAGAATGGGTGCAACTGATAATTTTTCTTTTAATATTTGAAATGCATTTTGACAACTATTTGTCCATTGAAATTCAACATCTCTTGCTAATAATTTGAACAGAGGTTGGGCTATTTTACTAAAGTTTTCAATGAATTGTCTATAGTAGCCTACATAGCCCAAGAAACTTCATACCTCTTTTTGTGTTGTAGGTGGCATTAAGTTAACTAGGACTTGGATTTTTGCTGGATCCACCTTAATTCCTTAAGCGAAAATATGGTGTCCCAAAACTATACCTTCTATCAACATCATATAGCATTTTTCATTGCTCAATGACAAATTTGTTTCTATACATCATTTCAAGACTTTCTCAAGATTGTTGAGGCAATCATTATATGTGTTTCCATAAACTGTGAGGTCATCCATATAAACCTCTACACATTCGTGGACTAGATCAGCAAATATTGCAAGCACTACTCTTTGGAAAGTTGCAGGCGCATTGCATAAACCAATTGGCAAGACATTATATGCATAGGTTCCCCATGGGCAAGTAAATGTTGTCTTGTCTTGGTATTCTGTTGCTATTCTAATCTGATTGTGCCCACTAAACCCATCTAGGAAGGAGAAAAATTTCTTTCCAACTAATGAATCTAGAACCTGGTCAATGAATGGTAGGGGAAAATGATCTTTTAATGTGGCTTTGTTTAATTCCCGATAGTCTACACATACCCTCCATTTTCCATTTTTCTTTGGTACTATTACCAATGGAGAAACCCATTGACTATCTGAAATAGGGTAGATGAATCCAACATTTAACAATTTTTGCAGTTCCTCTTTCACTATTTCTTTCATCATGGGATTCATTCATATTTGAGGTTGCCTTACAGGTTTGATTTGATCATCTGTATAGATGTGGTGGATACATGTGTTGCGATGGATTCCTTGCATGTCAGTATAATCCCACGAAAAAGCTTTTGAATATTTTTGTAATAATGCAATTACTTCTTATTCTTATGCTAATTGCAACTGGTTTCCAATGTTCAAATGTTTTCCAGAATATATCTCAATTGTTTTTGTTGTTGGATTGGAGATTGTGTTTATAGGAAAGATGTCTATAAAAGAATTTTGCAAAGTTTGAACAGTACAAGTTTCCTGAAAACATTGATTCAAAAAATTACTTGCAGCTTCATATTGAACCTCTCTAAGTTGCTCTGAAATATTTGGTTCTGAGATGAAAAGATCCATTAAGTCTTCATTTTGATCTTCTTCTCTAAGGTCAAAGAATTGATTTATACTTAAAATTGATTTAATTTGTTGTTGTTTTTGAGTTTCAAGTACTGATTCTAAAGAAGATGATTGTGTAGGTGAATAAAGAGCAATGTGTTTCCTTTCATCTCCATGTGAAATAATCATGCTTCCTAATCTGCATCCTATAAAGGCATCAACGGTAGCTAACCATGGTTTGCCTAAGATTAGAGGATGTCCTCCCAAATTTGTTTTTGGTTGCAAGATAAGGAAGTCAACAGGATATTCCCATGAATCCAAAGAGACTATGATATCTTCTAGCATTCCTTCTGGAACAACTTTATATCTATATTCTAATTCTAGAATTGTAGAAGTTTATCTAACGTTGTTTAAATGCAGATTTTTCATTGTCTCCATAGTCATTACATTTATAGCTGCTCCCAAGTCTATTAATGTATTTGGTACTGAGAAATTATTTATTGAGATAGTAACCATAGGGATACCAGGATCAATATATTTCTCTACAATGGTTTGTGTGGACATGAGGCTTGCTAATTTGCCAATGACTTGGATTGTTGTAGGATCCTTCTTCTTTTTACCTATTTTCTTAATGCACAATTCCTTTATTCTTTTAACATATATTGGTATCTCTTTAATTGCCTTCAACAAAGGAATTTTTACATAAGCATTTTCAATTCATCTAAAATATCAAATTTAGGAAGGGTCATTTCTTTTTGTTGTTCCACTAACCTCTCAGGATAAGGCGATGTTTGAGTTATAATGGTTTTCCCTTTCTGAATTTGTGTTTCAGATTGTGATGTTTCAGGTGATTCTCCTTGTTCAAATGGCTCTTCTATGATTGGTGGAGAATCCTTTTTAAGCACCTTTCTAGACATTAAATGGACATCATTTAGAGGAAGAATAGAATATGTGGGAAAATATTTTGCTTCCTCTATAGTGTATGCAGACTTATCCACTTTATTGTTCGGATTTGCCATTGGTTGGGCTGGTAATTGAGTTGGTCTGGGTTGGTTTGAGGGTAGCTGTAACTGTTTTGGTTGAGTCAACAATGGTAATGGATTCTGCTATGGAAATGGCATGGATGGTTGATATGCGGAATTTTGCTGCAGAAGTGGCATGGACTATGGATATTGTGGATATGGAAATGGCTGTTGGTATTGTTGCTGGTATTGTTGTTGATACTGTTGAGGTGGCTGGTTTTCATAACCATATCCTCTCCATCCTTGTGTAGGTTGGTGTGGATATTGTTGTGGAGGCCAAGCTTGCCATGGCATTGGAGGGTTCCAAAGATTTTGAGGTGGATAGAGGTAGTTTTGTTGAGGGAATTGTTGCGGATTTTGTTGGGGCATCCTAGGTTGCCATGGTCTTCGTGGTGCTACATAATAAAAACGTTATATTCCTTGCACTTCTTCCATTGAGTTCATTTGCAATTCTTTCAATCTTAGACAGTTTTCTGTTGAATGATTTTCTATACAAAGACCACATACCTAAATACTATCCAAAGGACATTCTCTTAATGGATGCTTCTTTCTACATTTGGAACAAAAGATTGCTAGAGCTTGTTCGTGTTCTCCCTTCTTCTTATTTTCCTTTAGAACATCTACTTTTGTACCCAATGTACTTAAGAGATCAGTTTTTATGTTTTCCAATAAGCTTCCTATTTCCGCTCTTGTTATCCCTCCTGCTGCTGACTTTGCTGCTTTTGAACTTGCTTCTCTCTTTCCAGTTTTTTATCTTCCTCTAGAATATTTTTGACATAACTCAACAATTTCTTCCAATGGTAGGTTTGAAATGTCTCCTTTACCCATCACATTCAAAATGTCAAGGTATTCATCCCTTACACCCTTGAGAAAGATTGGTTGAATGGTTTCTTGATTTAGAGAGTGTTGTTTAGATTTTTTTAGATTATATGCAAATCTTTCCAAATATTCTTCTAAACTTTCATCTTCTTGTTGTGTCATTCTGAAAACATCTTCCTTTGAATCTCTAGATCTGCAATAAGCTTGATATGTTTTAAGGAAGACTGATCTCATATCATCCCAAGAATTTGTTGTTTTCTCTCCTAAACCCATGAACCATTTTAAAGCTTCTACTTTTAATGTAGAAGGAAAAAGACAAAGTTTGTGTATGTCATCAGTGTATCCATATGTCCTGCATAGAATATCAAATTCAAACATAAAAGCATCAGGATCTTCCGTTGACATTCCATAAAAATTTGGCATTATAGAAGGTGGAATATTTTTCATTTTCACCTCTTCTCCTAATATTGCACTTGTATCCACTATTGGAAAGCCAAAGGTAGCTTCCTGATCACGACCATCTTCTCGTATTTTCCGATCATTTTTTGTCTTTCTATCATTTTCTTGTTTTGCCTCCTCCTCTCTTTTTCTTCTCCATTCTCGTTGTTGTCTCTCATATTCAATTTTTTGTTCAGGAGTGAAAATAACAGATCCATGTCCCTCTTCTGCCATTGGTTTATTTGTTTCAATTTTATGTGGAGATTCAGGTTGTTCAAAGACAGGTTGATTTATAGATGGAAAGACGGGTTGTTTTTCTTTAATAATTTCCTTTTGTTTTCTTGAATTTGATGGGTGTTTTTGTTTTGCCTCCCAATCTAACAAAGTTTGCCTCTCAATTAATGTTAACCTTTGTCCAGTTCTTTGTTTTTCTTCCAATTCCTCAATTATTGGATTACCAGTAACTGGGGTTTTTTATGGTCCTATCTCTACTTGTGGGGGGTTTTTAACAAATCTACCTTGAGGATCTCTCTGTCTAGGCATAAAGAAACATAACTAAAAGGAATGTAACTAATGTTTTTGTTTTTTTTTATAGAAAAATTTAAAATTTATCTTCCTATTGACTATGCGGATATTTGCCTCCCTGCCAACTACACCAAAATGTTGAGCTAATTTGTTTACCGAAATTAACACAAATATTTCTTATCAAACCGGGTTGGTAAACCATTGAGGCAAGTTCACTATGTGTGAATATCAGATGTAATCAAACCTTGAAAGGTAAGTTTTTAAAAAACTAAAGCAATACGTACTACAACTCCAATTCAATTGGTTTGAAAAGAGGAAAAACACTGAAATGGTTCTTAACTCAAGAAGTCCACTTCTACCTCAATTACTACTTAATGAATCAGAGATTGAAACTAAGAACTTAAGATGGATAAATTATCAATGAAATAAGGCTCCTAACTTAAGAGACACATAATATGTTTCATCATAACTCATTCACCTTGATGCCAAAATTACATAAGAAAACTACTTGCATGTAATCAAAGGAAACTAGTTACAGTTCACCAAGTTAACAAAAGGAGTGCTAAACCTCAGCACTTTCTTTTTCCAACTTAATAAAATGATGAAAAAGCTAAGATCTAATGAAACCAATCACCATACATTAACCATAAACGAATTTGCAATAGAGCATGAAACTAGTTCTACAATAACCAGATTATAGGAAATAAAACTAGTTAACAAGGAAGTGTACTTAGATTGAAATGGGAGCCCTCCACCCTTGCTTTGCACACTTGAAGAGTGATATCAAAAGCTCAAATTCAGTAACACATCCATATAATTGAACATAAAAATAATAATAGAACAAGTCTTCAAATTAACTTTCCAATCCAAAAGTGTCTCACCATAAAAGTATAATAAGTCAATACATAAGCAATCAAAGTTTTGGCTTTTAAATAGAAGTCTCATGAAACAAACTGATCTATAATCATTAAAACAAACTCATATACTCTTATCCATATATCTAAGTCGAATTCATCACTCCCATCCCAAGAGATATGGTCAATCCCATAGAATCTCAAAACTACCCTATTTCTGTGGGATTTCTAAATGACTAGTCATGATTGACTAGCACTAAATGGGCCTAATAAAGCTTGTTCTATTCGATCTAAGCATAGATGGCTTAGTCCTAGTTCCCAAGCTGTCCATCCATGCATCTAATTCTTGCCCAAGTGTCCTACAACCATATCAAGCATATAGCTATTACGGGAATTTCTGAATCTGCCAACTTTTGCACTTAAAAGCAAATTTTCATAAAAACTTTAGAATTTGAAAAATTAAAATTAAATACCTGAATGGATATAAAATACATCAAAATGGGATGGATAAATTGAAAAATGAATGGTAAATAGATGGATTAGTAAGTTTCTTAGAGCAAAAACAAGACCAAAACTGAGGGCCAACACCTACTTACATCATTTTATGTTAGGTTACATTTTAATTATTTTGATTACATGCATCAGTCTTGTAGGTTGATTAGAAGAATTGATTGAGTATGTTCGACTACATGTGTCTATGCGTATTTGTAGTTGGTTTGGCATTTCTTATGCATACTGTTGGTTGCACATGGTAATATCTACAATCGAATAATGGTTGTTGTCATGCATGAGGTCATAGGATGCATTACCAATATGGGATTACACTGATGATTGGACATTAGTTAGAGTAATGTTTATGAGTTGATACATTTACTTGCATAAATTTATATGATATTATGATTATGTTACATGTGTATCACACTAATATGGTAATATTGAAGACAAGGTAACCTACCCAAGTTATGCTAAGGTGCATGATTTATTGTGATCGTTTATTAGACATACTATGCCTTGCAGGATGAAATATCATTTAGCTAGCAAGATGGTTGACTACAAAGACTCTCCCTATCAATTCAAAGAGCAGTATTGTGTTGGGAACTCTTCTGAATTAGTGATGCTAAGAAGTTTAGAGGAAGAGATCAAGAGTTGTAAAGTGGATAGTGATTAAGTCATGCACCCAGAGGACAAGTTAGCAGAGGTAAATGTAGTCATACTTCAGAGCATGTCAGATTTGTAGTGACAAGGACCACTCTCGATCAGTCATGAGTAGGAGGAAAAAAATAATGGGTCTTATGCTAGCAAGTCTCATAATAGAGACAGGTCAGATTGATCTGACACCATCTGACTGTTGAAAAGTGTGCAACAAGAAATGCTTGTTGAGATTGCAACAAGATGATGGAGCTTAGTGAAAAGAGTCGCC